>SJYX01001171.1:232288-261517 GCA_006410675.1 Oreotragus oreotragus | reverse complement strand
CTGTTTCTTATATTTCTTACCAACACTTGGAAGAGTCTTTTTAACTTTAGACATTCTAACAAAGATATAGTTTGAGAGTCCCTTGGACTGCAAGGAGATCCAACCAGTCCATCCTAAAGGAAATCAGTCCTGAATATTCACTGGAAGGACTGATGCTAGAGCTGAAACTCCCAATACTTTGGCCACCTGATATGAAGAATGGAGTTATTGGAAAAGACCCTAATGCTGGGAAGGATTGAAGGCAGGAGGAGAAGGGAACAACAGAGGATGAGATGGTTGGATGCCATCACCAACTCGATGGACATGAGTTTGAACAATCTACGGGTGTTGGTGATGGACAGGGAAGCCTGCTGTGCTGCAGTCCATGGGGTCCCAAAGAGTCAGACATGACTGAGTAACTGAACTGAACTAAAAGAGAGTTGGCTTAAATATATTAATAGCTGTGTGTGTGCTCGGATGCTCAGTCATGTCCAACTCATGGCAGACCCATGGACTGTAGCCTGCCAGGCTCCTCTGGCAAGAATACTGGAGTGAGTTGCCATTTCCTTCTCCAGGGAATCTTCTCAACCCAGGTATCAAACCTGTGTCTCTTGCATTTCCTATATTGGCAGGCAGATTCTTTAACACTAGTGGCACCTGGGAAGCCCATATTAGTATATTACAGTCTAAGAGAAAAGTTTTGCTAGAAACAAAGAAGTGGCTTACACAATAATAAAAGGGTTTATCATATTAAACTTCTATAAAAATATTGCTTTGAAACATATAAAATGAATTTGTAAGAACCCTGGTGGCTCAGATGGTAAAGCGCCTGCCTGCAATGCAGGAGACCCGGGTTCGATCCCTGGGTTGGGAAGATCTCCTGGAGAAGGAAACGGCAACCCACTCCAGTATTCTTGCCTGGAGAATCCCACGGACGGAGGAGCCTGGTAAGCTACAGTCCATGGGGTCGCAAAGAGTCGGACATGACTGGGCGACTTCACTTTCTTTCTTTCACGTTCTTTAAGAAAATTAGAAAAACACTGTGTGGTAGAAGAGCTTTAGTACACTTTATTGAATAAGTGATGTAAACAAACAAACTGTAATCTTTGTTAAACCATACCTTAAAAAGATCTGTAGGAAATATACTTAATAGTAAAATCTTAAAAGCTTCCACCCCAGGGACTGGGCCAGCAAAGGAGACTTACCATCATCACTACTGAAGTTATTTGCCAGTGCGATGAGGTAAAGGGAAAGAAATTCAAAGTGTAAGGATTGGAGGTAGAAATTACAAGTTTATTTACAGTTGACATAATTGTTTATAATCACATAATTGTAATTCAAAAAATCTACAAAATATTAAAATTAATAAGTCAGTGTATGAAAGTTGCTTGATAGAAGGGTCTTATAAAGCATTAATTGTATTTCTCTGTACCAGTAACAAGTGAAAAGGAAATAAAATTTGAATAATGATACTTTTTATGCTGGCTGCTAAACATCAAATCCTTAGTAATAACTCTAATAAAAGATTTCAAGACTCCTACTCTGAAATCTACAAAACTATGGAAAAAATTTGAAGAATTAAACAAACAGAGCCATATTATGTTTATAAATTATAATAATGGGCTTCCCTGGTGGCTCAGACGGTAAAGCATCTGCCTACAATGCAGGAGATCTGGTTTCAATCCCTGGGTAGGGAAGGTTTCCTGGAGAAGGAAATGGCAACCCAGTCCACTATTCCTGCCTGGAAAATCGCATGGACGGAGCAGCCTGGTAGGCCAGAGTCCATGAGGTTGCAAAGAGTTGGACACAACTGAGCGAGTTCACTTTCTTTCTTTACATAGGTATTAACTCTCTCCAAATTGATTTATTAAATACATTTCCAATTAGAAAAGACTCATTATATTATTATATAAATTTTTTTGTGTTAAGGAAGAGTGAAGAAAGTTTATGTTTTAAAATGTATATGGAAATAAAAAGAGACAAGAATATTCAAAACAATCTTGAGGAAAAGCAGAGTTAAAGAAACTGCAAAACCAGAAAGCAAGACATTACAGTGTCATAGAAATTCATATAGAGCTTTTAAAAACAGACCACTGGAACAGATTAGAGAGATCATAGTTATAAGTTTATCTCATATGAGACAAGATGACATTATAGTTAATAGGGAGAGAATGATAATTTTAATAAATAATGCTCAGTTAACTGATACTCATATATGAAAAATGTAATGTTGACCTTATCTCACATTAAGTGCTAACATCAGTTCCCAGTAAATTGTAGATCTACACTTGAAACACAAAACAATTAAGCTTTCAAAAGGAAAAGAAATGCGTTTGTGACCTTGTAGTAGGACAGAAAAGCAGTAACCAAGAAAGGAAAAATATTGATAAATTAATCTCAATTAAAATTTAGAAGCACTGTTTATTAGAAGAAACTATTCAAGAGTAAAAGTCAGAGTAAGGGAAAATATCTACAATAGAAAAAAACCACAACGACAAATGACCCAGGCAGGATATGTAAAAGTAACTACAAATAATTAATTACAGGAGAAAGCTAATTAAGTTCAAATTGGAAAAAAGACTTGAACAGATAGTTCACAAAAGAGTACATCAAAATGGTTTATAAACATATGAAAATGTACTCAACATCATTAATCATCAGGGAAATGTAAATAAAACTATAACACAAGACTACTGCACATGAACGGAACAAATGACTAATATCAAGCAGGGCTGAGAGTGAGGTGAGACATCTAAGGTGCAAATTTTAAGGAAGAGCGTACTTTTATATTTGATCAATGCACAGTCTGCACAAATCTGAAGGTGAGTGCCTCCTTCCATTTTGTGCTCTTGGCATCTAAATCTTAAGGAGAAACCCTCTTAGGTTCATGCAATAGACTGAGTACAGAACTCAATAGAACTCAATGAGAGTGAGCACTTTCTTCAGTTTTCAACCCTACTTGGCCTCTACCCACTTGTGACCCTGATGCTGAGCACTGTGAGGATAGGAATCAGTGGAAGTATTTCATTGGCACAACCACCTTGATAGAATTGTTGACATATTTACTAAAGATACATATCTGCACACCTATGACATAGCTAGTCTGTGCTGTGCTTAGTCTCTCAGATGTGTCCAGCTCTTTGCAACCCCATGGACTGTAGCCCTCCAGGCTCCTCTGTCCACGGGGATTCTCCAGGCAAGAATACTGGCGTGAGTTCCTATGCCCTCCTTCAGATAGCTAGCCTACCTTTTGTTTTTATACTCAAGACAAACTAATTCGTGTTTCTCAAATGTCAAGTGTGAGGATTCTCATGACAGCAAAATTTCTAAAACAAAACGTAATGTTTCCAAAAAATAAATGTGATATTCATCAAGGGAAGAATATGTAAATACTCTTTTGTGTGATAGTTCAATGGAATAATATTCAATGATGAAAATAAACAAAATGCAACTAGATGTGGCATCATATGTAATTAATCTCACAAATATAATGTTGAGTGAAAACAGGCAAACACAATGGATCATATTTATTGATTTAGAATAATTTTAAAAGAAGGTGCAATATATTGGTAGGATTGGAATTCAGAAAAGTGATTACTTTTGGAAAATAATTTACTGAGAAGAGGCACAAAAGGAACTTCTGAAATGCAAGTGATATTATATCAATTGACCTGAAGATAGTGAAGACTGTGAACATTTAGTCAGCTGTGCACTTATTATTGGGACAATTTTTGTTACTGTTCCTTGAAGGTCTACCGATTCTGGCTTCTTATACTTGAAACTCTGTCATTAAGTGCATAGGAGTTTAGGATTTGTATGCCCTTTCTATGGCCTGTAACCGTCATGAAACGATGCTCATTATTTTCAGTAACACTATTTACTTTGATATTAAAAATAGACAACTTTGATTTCTTTTGGCTGTTATGAGCATGATACATCTTTTCCATCATTTTACTTTTAACCCGTTTGCTACTTTGAGGTGTGTTTCTTGCAAGGAATCTCTAGTAAGTTCTTGATGTGTTGTTAATTTAACAATTTCTGCCAATGGCACCCCACCCCAGTACTCTTGCCTGGAAAATCCAATGGACGGAGGAGCCTGGTGGGCTGCAGTCCATGGGGTCGCTAACAGTCGGACAGACTGAGCGACTTCACTTTCACTTTTCTCTTTCATGCATTGGAGAAGGAAGTGGCAACCCACTCCAGTGTTCTTGCCTGGAGAATCTCAGGAACGGGGCATCCTGGTGGGCTGCCGTGTACGGGGTCACACAGAGTCGGACACGACTGAAGTGACTTAGCAGCAGCAGCAATAGAATTTTCAGATGATTTACACTTAATATGATCATTTATATGATTGTGTTTACCATCTTGCTATTTTTTTTCTACTTGTCTCATTATGTTCTTTATTTCACTTTCCCTGTTTGTCGCACTTTTATGGATTAATTGAATATTGTGTTTTTATTATATCTTTATTTACTCACTACTTAACTAATATCAACATAGTACTTATTCTTGTTAGTATATCAGAGGCTTTTTTAGGGTTTATTAGGGTTTATACATCTTTATTTACATATGTTTAACTTACCCTGCTAAAATTACTTCTCGTGTAATAGAAAACTCAAACAAAAATATACTATAAATTTTCCTCTCCTGGTCTTTGTGCTTTTGCTGTCATACATTTTATTGCTACATATATTATAAACCCCACAACCCTATTTTTGCCTTAAGATTCATGCAAATTTTATAAATATATTCTGGTAAAATGTTTGCTAAAATGAGAGAAAGCTTTAATATCACATATATCTAAAGTTAAAATCAATTTTATTAAATATCCATTGTGGTTAAAATATGGTAAAATTCTAAGAAACCCTGTTGTTTAGTTGCTAATTCATGTTCCACTCTTTTGTGAGCCCATGGATTGTAGCCCTCCAGGCTCTTCTGTCTGTGGTATTTTTTCAGGCAAGAATACTGAAGTGGCTCCCATTTCTTTCTCCAGGGGATCTTCCTGACAGACCCAGGGACTGAACCCATGTCTCCTGTTTGACAGGTAGGTGCTTTACCGCTGAGCCACCAGGAAAGCTTAGAAAAATCAGCAAATACTTAAAACTGAATCACATGATCAAATGAAAACCGTACATGTGGAAACAGATAGCTTGCTAACAGAACAGCATTTACAGTGAAACCTACAATGCCAACAGAAGCCCAGCTATGCTTATCAGGAAACGAAGTACTAGTCAGAAACAAAGGAACTAGGAATTCAGTTCAAGGAGTAAGAAATAGAAGTTAGTAAACCCAAACAAAGCAACAAAAATAGTTGATAAAAACAATGAGAAAAAGTAAAAACCGACTGAAAGAAAAGATGTGAACATAACACTAAAGGCTAGTTTCTAAAAGGACACTATAGACAAAAGCTGAGAAGTATGAGGAAGAAAAAGAAAGATGGAAATAAACACTGAATGTAAGGTAGGTATGCTGATGAATTTAACAGAGGTTTTAAAAGTTTTGAAAGGGTATGAAATATACGTGATTAAATCCATAAAACTTGATCAAATGAACTAATTTTCAACATATATTAAACACTAGATTTTGATGAGGAAAATTTAAAAATCCATTAGATAATAGGGCTTCCCTGGTGGCTCAGAGGTTAAAGCGTCTGCCTCCAATGCGGGAGACCTGGGTTCAATCCCTGGGTCGGGAAGATCCCCTGGAGAAGGAAATGGCAAACCACTCCAGTATTCTCGCCTGGAGAATCCCATGGACGGAGGAGCCTGGTAGGCTACAGTCCACGGGGTCGCAAAGAGTCAGACACGACTGAGCGACTTCACCTTCACCTCACCTTAATATATTGAAACGGAATCCCAAGCCTTACGCCCCACCACCATGACAAAAAAAGTAAAAAATTTTAAATTCAACAAGATAGATGTTACTGTGGCTGTGGAGTAACAGGTAACTTCATGTATTTATGGTGGAAGTGAGAATTGGAAGTCATAGTTTTAGAAGATAATCTATTATTTGAAGTAAAATCAAATACACATGTACATAAATGGCATTGTATATAAAAATATGGAAGGCTTCCCCACTGGCTTAGCAGTAAAGAATCCACTTTACTGGAGAGATGCAGGACACACAGGTTTGATCTCTGGATTTGGACAGCCCCCTGGAGGAGGGCACAGCAACCCATTTCATTATTCATACATCCATACATGACTACTGGAAAAACCATAGCTTTGTCCGTATGGACCTTTGTCAGCAAAGCAATGTCTTTGTTTTTTAATATGCTGGTTGGTCATATCTTTTGGTCATAATATCTAGGTTGGCCATAGCTTTTCTTCCAAGGAGCAAGCACCTTTTAATTTCATGGCTGCAGTCACCATCCACAGTGATTCTGAAGCCCAAGAAGATAAAATCTGTCACTGTTTCCACTTTTTCCCGTCTATTTGCCATGAAGTGATGGGGCCGGATGCCATGATCTTAATTTTTTGAATGCTAAGTTTTAAGGCAGCTTTTTCATTTTCCTCTTTCACCCTCATCAAGAGGCTCTTTAGTTNTTCTGAAGCCCAAGAAGATAAAATCTGTCACTGTTTCCACTTTTTCCCGTCTATTTGCCATGAAGTGATGGGGCCGGATGCCATGATCTTAATTTTTTGAATGCTAAGTTTTAAGGCAGCTTTTTCATTTTCCTCTTTCACCCTCATCAAGAGGCTCTTTAGTTCCTCTTTGCTTTCTGCCATTAGAATGGTTTCATCCACATATCTGAGGTTATTGAGATTTCTCCCAGCAATCCTGATTCCAGCTTAAGAATCATCCATCCTGGCATTTTACATAATGTACTCTGCATATAAGTTAAATAAGCAAGATGACAATATACAGTCTTGATGAACAAGATTATTTATAATATGTAATGACAGAAAAAAGTTCAAAGCTCCTTGTTATTCTCAGATGATAGATGAAATCTCTACTGAATATTATTTATGAGGATGAACAAGCTCAGCAAGAATATTAGATTAGTATATAATATAAAATAATAATTGAAAATAATCAGAGTCCTATAGATCACCAACAACAATAAGTTATACAATTAGAAAGATTACATTTTATGGTTGCTGGGGGTGGGAGGGATATTTTGGGAGTTTGGGATGATCATGTATACACTGCTATTTTCAAAATGGAAAACCAACAGGGACCTATTGTACAGCACAAGGGAAAAACAAAGATTACATATTAAACATCAAAAATAAATCAGGTAATGACCTTGTAATATATTTAACAAAACTATGAATGATCTTTCAGAGTAAAAACATAAAATTTAACTAAGGGGCTTTTAAAAAGACCAAAATAAACATAGATCTATACCATAGTAAATTGGAAGAATCAATATAATAAAACAGTCAATTCTTACCATATTATTCCAAAAGTTAAAAGCAAACTTAATTACTGTTAAATGTCAAAAGGGTTTTTCTTAGGATTTAAGAATCTATTCCTAAAATTCATATAAAGAAATAAAAAAGCACCCAATATGTTTCTTAAAACAGTGAAAATGTTAAATATTTCAAATGTGTATGATGCTCAGTCTCTCAATTTATCATGTTACATCAGGATTTTTCAACATTGATACTTGTAACATTTTGGACTAGATAATTCCTTGTTGGGGGCAAAGTGTCCTATGCATTATAGAATGTTTAGTAGTATCCTTGGCTTCTACTTCTGCAGTAATGACAACCAAAAATGTCTCCAAACATTGCCAAATGCTCCCTGAGAGGGGGAAATCACAGCATCACTGTGCTGTGGTGCTGTACCGTCTCTACAGTTGTGACCAACTCTTTATAACCCCATGACTGTAGCCTGCCAGGCTCCTCTGTCCTTGGGATTCTCCAGGCAAGAACACTGGAGTGGGTTGTCATGCCCTCTTCCAGAGGATCTTTCTAACTCAGGGATCAAACTCAAGTCTCTTAAGTCTCCTGCATTGGAGGATTCTTTACCACGAGCTGCTGCTGCTAAGTCGCTTCAATCGTGTCCAACTCTGTGTGACCCCATAGATGGCAGCCCACTAGGCTCCCGCATCCCTGGGAGGCTCTAGGCAAGAACACTGGAGTGGGTTGCCATTTCCTTCTCCAATGCAGGAAAGTGAAATGTGAAAGGGAAGTCGCTCAGTCCTGTTCGACTCTTCGCGACCCCATGGACCGCAGCCTACCAGGCTCCTCCGTCCATGGGATTTTCACGAGCACAACCTGGGAAATAATTAAAACCATTTAATACTAGCATAGATATGGGCAAGCAAATTAATTATCATTACAAAGAGGAAAGAAGAATCAGACCAACCTGCAGAGGAATTTGGGATATATAGAAGTGCTATTATAAGTTAATGGGGAAAATTTAGAGAGAATACTGCAACAATTAGAAATTTATAGAAAATGATAAATCACATAGATTTCTGACTTCTATGCAAAAATAAATCCCTGGTTGTTTAAAAAAATTATGTGAAGATTTGAATATAAAATTAAAGCAGTACACAAATATTAACCAGTATTATTTTCATTTCTGTAAAGCAACACTTCAGACATATATTTAAGAAGACATTTAAAAGTATATTTACTTTGGCACAGTCTGTCATTGCAAAAATATGCAAACAGTTTTACTCTCCATCATTAAGAGAAATAAACTTCATATATCATTCAATACTATGTATCTGTTAAAATGGAATAACTGGATCTAAAATTATCACCATGAATAAACCTTAAGCATATAATACCAAGAACAGAAAGCAAGTTGCAAAGTGATATACTTAATAGATTAAGATATTCTATATTTAAAATGTTAAAACCTTCAAAACAATAATATATATTGTATTTAGTTGCCAACAAATGTATTAAATATATAGAACTCAAAAGGGAAATTTCTTACCTTTCTGAAAAGGGAGGGAAGGCAATTGAGGTGATATGGGATTTTAATTACATGCTTATATAAGTCTACAATTTTAAAAAAGTCCTGAATAAAAGGTGGCAACATTTTAATAGATGTTAGTACTTGACATCAAACATTAAAATTTATATTTCTATATATGAAAATGTGCTGTTAAAAATAAAAAAGAATTATTGATTCTGTCCATCATATTGATTAAATATATTTTTAGTGGCTAATGGAAGGAAAGCTATGACAAACCTAGACAGCATATTAAAATGCAGAGACATCACTTTGCCAATAAAGATCCATATAGTCAAAGCTATTGTTTTTCCACTAGTCATGTATGGATGTGAGAGCTGGACCATAAAGAAGGCTGAGCACCAAAGAATTCATGCTCAAATTGTGCTGGAGAAGATTCTTGAGAGTCTCTTGGACAGTAAAGAGATCAAACCAGTCCATCCTAAAGGAAGTCAACCCTGAATATTCATTGGAAGGACTGTTGCTGAAACTGAAACTCTAATACTTTGGCCACCTGATATGGAGGGCTGGCTCACTGGAAAAGACCTTGATTCTGAGAAAGGTTGAAGGCAGGAGGAGAAGGGAATGACAGAGGACAAGATGGACTCAATAGACATGAGTTTGAGCAAACTCCAGGAGATAGTAAAAGACAGGGAAGCCTGGCGTACTGCAGTTCCNTTTCAAATTGTGCTGGAGAAGATTCTTGAGAGTCTCTTGGACAGTAAAGAGATCAAACCAGTCCATCCTAAAGGAAGTCAACCCTGAATATTCATTGGAAGGACTGTTGCTGAAACTGAAACTCTAATACTTTGGCCACCTGATATGGAGGGCTGGCTCACTGGAAAAGACCTTGATTCTGAGAAAGGTTGAAGGCAGGAGGAGAAGGGAATGACAGAGGACAAGATGGACTCAATAGACATGAGTTTGAGCAAACTCCAGGAGATAGTAAAAGACAGGGAAGCCTGGCGTACTGCAGTTCTTGGGGCTGCAGAGTTGGACATGGCTTAGTGATTGAACAACAACAAAGGGATAAAATTAAATCTATCTATAGACGTATGGCTCAGAGGTTAAAGCGTCTGCCTGCAATTTGGGAGACCTGGGTTTGATCCCTGGGTCGGGAAGATCCCCTGGAGAAGGGAATGGCAACCCACTCCAGTATTCTTGCCTGGAGAATCCCATGGGTAGAGGAGCCTGGTGGGCTACAGTCCACAGGGTCGCAAAGAGTCGGACATGACTGAGCGACTTCACTCACTCACTCACTTCACTCTCACTCACTATAGAAGTAAAAAATAATTAAATGAGTGACTGAAAGGCCATTCATAACCTCCAATGATGTCCTGCCATCTGCATTCTTCCCCCTATAAAATTGTCCTTGCATGAAGGCAGGATGTTCTCTGATTTTGCTAATAGAATTTCCACATGCTTCAATATGAACTGATGACATGTGGATTTGCCTTTTCTTGTTTTGAAGAGATTTGCTTGTAAGATCATTAATATAACACATGCACTCAAAGCCTTTTTCTGTTTTGTTGTGTGACTTTTAGGCTAGGATGAATTAAAATTTAATTTCTACGTTACAGATAATGGATAAGTCAGTGCTATTTTACTTCCTGTTTATTAATGAGCTTTCCCTCTCTTCTCCTCTTTCTCTTCACTCTTCCCTTTTTCTCACCTCAACCCATTCCACTCTGTTCTCATTCGCTTTCACATCCTTTCACCAGCCTTATCTCTCTCTTTCAAAGGCAAAATAATGATTCACATTATTCTCATCCGGGTCTCTCCCCATGTCTCTTATTTCCAGAACAGATTTAACTTTAACCAGTGGGTCATTGATTAGATGTTTACACAGCCACACTGGATCTTTATTGCTCTATTCCTTTATCTTATTCAGGGGAAATGGGATTAGTTCTACTTTCACTGCATCATCTCTAAAGATAACAAGAACTCTTTTAAGGTTTGGGGAAAATATATAGTGGATCATGGATAATATTTCAAAATAGTTTTAAAAATATTTCAACAGGAGGCCTCCAACGTCCTTAACTTTTTTTATATTGAATCTAAAACAAAATGAGAAAAAACCGAGTACTGTTTATCTTGCTTTCCACAGTCTGAATTAACGCCTCCTTATTCATTAAGTAGATGCAGACACAGACTCTAGTTGATGTCTCCTTTGTGTGTGTGGTTTTTTTTTTTTTTTTTTTCTATTCAGGCTCCCCTTCTAAATCTCATATCCACTCAAATTGTTGTCACTCTGTTTTGGAGCTTCTCTTTCTTTATATTATTTTCCGACTCAGATCTATAAACAGTAGGCAATGCCATACCATTTACAAGTATGAAATGTCTGACTGAAATGAACCCAATTCACTACTCTCTTTGGAAATGCTTTGTTTCCATAGGGTACAGATCAGGTTTGAGTGGGGTTTGACAATGAGAGGGTCATTGCCACGGCATCTGTGAAAGTACTTGCAATCCACCCAGAATCTGAATTCTTTGTCTCTCTGAGAAGCAAAGTGGAGCCAATGAGCATCCATGCTGCGATTTTATGATAGGATTCCTGCCCACCAGAGCTCTATCGCTGTGGAAACCCAGGTCTCTCTACTCAGTGTTCCTAGAGACAGCAGCAGAAGCAGTAGAAGAATCATGGCCGTTGAGAAAGATCTGATGCCAAACTTACAGAAAGCCTGGAAGTGAGGATAAATCCATCATGTGTTTCATTTCTCCCCATAAAACACTGAATAAACCTTTTGTGATATGCTGGTGAGTCCTTATCAGCAGACAGAGGATGTTACCTTTTTTGATTCTCTCTCTGTTAAGCTCAGTCATGTCCAACTCTTTGAGACTCTATAGACTGTAGCCCACCAGTCTCCTCTGCCCATGGGATTTTTCAGGCAAGAATACTGGAGCGGGTTGCCCTTTCCTTCTCTAAGGGATCTTCCCAAACCAGGGATTGAACCCGCATCTCCTGATTTTCCTGCATTGCAGCCAGATTCTCTACCACTGAGCCATCAGGAAAGCCATACCATTTTCTATTACAGATTGCAAATTCAGTTTTCAAATTCAACTACCCCAGAAACAGTTCACCAAACAACTTCAGAGTGTCTGAAAAGAAAGACAAGTAACACAGAGGTTTATAAAAACATATATAGATACAAAGCATTTTAGCCTTGGCAAAATTGAAAATAGTCAATTCCAGCTCTGGACTGGGGTAATAGTCAGGGAGAAGGTTTTGGGTGAAAAGTCATATGACAGACTTGGATTTGTGTGTTCTCTGGAACAGTATTCCAAAATGATCCTCTATGAGGGACACTTTCTTTGTGTGTGTAACCAGTTAGACTTGGGAAAGGGCTTCCCAGATGGCCCTAGCGGTAAAGAACCTGCCTGCCAGTGCAGGAGACATAAGAGATGCCTGTTAGATCCCTGAGTCAGAAAGATTCCCTGGAGGAAGGTATGGCAACCCAATCCAGTATTCTTGCTTGGAGAATCCCATGGACGGTGGAGCCTGGTGGGCATAGGGTCACAGAGTCAGACATGACTGAAGTGACTTAGCACTCAGGAGACTTGGGAAAAATTGCATAATGCCCCTCATGCCTACAGATTTTTGAGGCATACTGGCACATCTAAGATTCTAGAAATAAAGAAATTGTTTACTTTGTTTAGTTAGCACTCCTCACCTTTGACCACAAAGCACTTTTCTTAAGAATCCTTATTAGCAGTTCTTGGAACTTTCATTTCACAAATTTACTTTGCAAAACAATAATGCAAAATAAACATACTTCAAATTGTGGAGAACATACCATTGAAAATATGACTCATATCTCAAGATAAGCTCTTCCCATGAACAGCCACAGACATTAACAAAACATGTTTTATGGCCAGCCTATTTAGAACCTTGTTATTCCCAGTATGCTGCTTAGAACAGCATCATGGCACCCTCCCGCACCCCCTCCACCCATTAAGCTTGTTAGAAATGCAGAACTCTGGCCCTGCCTCAGAGCTATTGAATCAAAATCTTGCATCATATACAGGAGCCCCAGTTGAGTCCTGTTCACACACACACACACACACACACACACACACACACNCACCGAAGAATTGATGCTTTTGAACTGTGGTGTTGGAGAAGACTCTTGAGAGTCCCTTGGACTGCAAAGAGATCCAACCAGTCCATTCTGAAGGAGATCAGTCCTGGGTGTTCATTGGAAGGACTGATGCTGAGGCTGAAACTCCAATAGCTTGGCCACCTGATGCAAAGAGCTGACTCATTGGAAAAGACCCTGATGCTGGGAAAGATTGAGGGCAGGAGGAGAAGGGGACAACAGAGGATAAGATGGTTGGATGGCATCACCGACTCAATGGACATGGGTTTGGGTGGACTCCGGAGTTGGTGATGGACAGAGGCCTGGCGTGCTGCGGTTCACGGGGTCACAAATAGTCAGACGTGACTGAGTGACTGAACTGAAGTACGCTGGCTATGTTTTGTGGGCTTCCCTGGTAGCTCAGCTGGTAAAAAATACGCCTGCAATGCAAGAGACTGGTTCATTTCCTGGGTCTGGAAGATCCCCTGGAGACAGGATTAAGCTACCCACTCCAGTATGCTTGGGCATCCCTGGTAGCTCAGACAGTAAAGAATCCACCTGCAATGCAGGAGACCTGGGTTCGATCCTTGGGGTGGGAAGATCTCCTGGAGGAGGGCATGGCAACCCACTTTAGTATTCTTGCCTGGAGAATTCCATGGACAGAGCAGCCTGGTGGGCTACAGTCCATGGAGTCACAAAGAGTCGGACACGACTGAGAGACTAAGCACAGCACAGCAAGTACACTGGCCAGTGCTGTGGTGTCTGCCACGTTGAACGGGAGTAGCTTCTATTCAGTAGCAGCCAATTGGTGCCAGCTTGAAATTTGGGCCCGGCATTACCAGCTCATTTGATTACTAGAGAGACACTAGAAACATAAATATTTATGTGAAATCAGCCAGTTTTTAAGAGTTGGCAACTAGTCAATTTTTAAAAGTTGGACTGCCAACTTTGTAAGCTTGGGGATGGAGAACACTGTATTCTGTTTAAGTGAAAAATGCTAGTTAATGAACTTACAAATACCAGACTTATAGTCAAAGATGGCAGGCTCTCTGAGAATTAGAGCATCCTACTACACATTTAAGGCTGGCTCCAGGGTTGATTCAGAAGGCACTTTGTGGCTTAGGCATGTCTAGGCTCCCCATTTTTGACATCAATCATCATTAGGGAAAACCAAGAAGAGCTTTCTGGGAATGGGAACCCTCTGCTTGTTGTATTCTGGAAACAATGGCAGTACTCTTTTTCTGACTACATCTATTTCTGAGGTTGTTTTCATTTCCTCTGTCTCCTGTACGGAGCAACCACTCTGCTGGCTTCTGGGCAGGAGCAGAAAAGTCCAAGGCCAGGTCTCCTAGCTTCTAAAACTTTTATAATCTCAGTAGCTTGGCAGAGCTCACACTCAAGGAACTGAGGGCCAGACAGGAACCACCATGCTTTCCCAAAGCCCCAGATCTTGGCCCCATTCTTACAGGACTTAATTATGTATTGAATACCTAAGCTAGGCATTTCACAAGCTTTCTCACAGCAATCCTGTAAAGTAGATGATTGGATTAACCAGGAGAAGTTAATGGCTATAACAAGACAACCCCTAAAATTCCAGTAGTTGAACATGATGAAAATTTATGTCTTGCTCACCTGAAAAGGGTTATGTGATTCAGGTTAAGAGTGGGAGCTCTGCACTGTGCAGTCATCTGCAGACCCAGGGTCCTTCCACCTTGTGGCTGGACCCTCCTTTGAGTATCAGGATTCTCTTTATTCAGCTGGAAGATGGGGAAGGAGAACAGGGATTGCACATGGAACAGTTTTATCAACCAGTCCTGGAAGGGCTCACATCATCTCCACTTATATTCTAAGGCCTAGAACTCAACATGTGGCCAGATCTAACTTCAAGTACAGCAGGTTGTATGCTCAGGAAGGAGCAGAAGCAGATATTGGTAAAGTCTAGCAGCCTCTGCCATAGTAGTCATTCCTATTTCCAGAGGGAGGAAAAATGAGGCTCATCACTTTTCTAAGATCACTAAGTGATCTTTGTGGGCCTCCAACTTAGGCTGGTCTGGCAGTGACATCTGCTTTTCTTCACTGCCCTAGTTGACTTTTTGGCATCTACTATTTCATCGTGTATTGCAGGCATTAATGAATTTGATATACCAACGCACATAAGACCACCTGCATCTAGTGAATATTTTATTGGCATATCCCCATGGAATTTTGCCTAAAGAGGCTCTCAACTTTCACACATACTGCTCTCTCCTAGGTTAGAAAGAGGAAAGGAAAGATGCAGGACTCAAGTGAGGTGCACCTCACCCATCCACTGAGGTTTATCTGGGACATTCTAAGACTGACGGTGTGCCACTACATATGGTTGGTGAACTTGCATATTGCTTCTCCTACCTCCCGTAGCTAGAGAGCGCATCAAATACCATGCTACCTGAAAGCTCCAGAGCTCTGCCATAGACGTGTGCATCAGCAGTATCTATTTGTGTATTTTGGTTGTTCAGTTTCTTAGGGTTAAGGTAGCTTACAAAGTGAAAGTGAAAGTCACTCAGTCGTGTCCAACTCTTTGCAACCCCATGGACTATAGTCCATGGAACTCTCCAGGCCAGAATACTGGAGTTGGTAGCCTTTCCATTCTCCAGGGGATCTTCCTGGCCCAGGGATTGAACCAGGGTCTCTTGCATTGCAGGTGGACTTTTACCAGCTGAGCTCTCAGGGTTCATACAAATGCAACGGTGTTAACTATCTGAAGGAATTTGAGAACAGGATTAGTTAGCTGTAGATAGGAAACCTCAGTGTTACTCTTTCTAGAACCATCTTCACCCCTAGGGGGAAAAATACTTGTCTAAACGTTCCTGTCACATACTCTTCCAGCACTATGTATTCTAGTGTACTTCCTTCATGACATTCATCACATTTATAATTTAAAAAATTGCTATTGTAATAATTGGTTTAATGTCTGCCTCTCCCTCTAGACTGTAAACTCCACGAAGGCAGAGATCATGTCTTTTTTATTCCCCAATGGTTTTTTTGTTCAGTTGCTATGTCATGTCCCAGCTTGTATCAGTCAGCTAATGCTGCATAATAAACAATGCCCTAACTCAATAACTTACAACAATTATTTATTCTCACATATATATCCACATGTTGACTGGGGTTTGATACATCTAGGCTGGCCTCTACTGAGCTTAATTCCAAGCTAACAGTACTTATTCTTTAGAACCACTGGCATGTCTTTCTCGTGGCAACAATAGAAACACAAGAGGTAGTGAATGCAAACAAAATGTCTTAATGCCTAGTCTCGGGACTGACTGGCACACAGTCACTTCTCTCCGTGCTCCATGGGCTAAAGTAAGCCATATGGCCACACATGACCTCAATAACGTGAGAAAATCCACTCTGCCTCGTGTAGTGGCAACTGCAAAGTTGCACAGCACAGGGCACAGGTACAGGGGAAGGTAAAGAATTGGAGCAATAATGCAGTACATTACAAGGCCGTGCCTGCAGTAGACAGCTCACTGCACTGCACATGAGATGTTAAATAAATATTGCCTGAATAAATGTATAGGGTATTCTTTGTAAATTAATCTCTCTAGGTTGAAAAAAACCCACTGGTTGGTAAGGATTACCTAACATGGCAGGCTAATATATTAAGAGATTAATTTGTGTTTGTTCTTCCTAAATCTTTCCCTCCTTGCAGTTACAGCAGGGAGCCAGGTGGACTTGTATGCCTGCCTACAGGGTAGAAGAGCTGAAGCAATCTGGAGCTGAGAGTTCCTCCGATCTTTTGTTGAAGCCTCAGCCATTTGAAGAGAGAATGCCAGTCTCCCCTAAAGAGAAGGGAGGGCAGAAAGACTCTGGAGAGAGAGTGACCTGCCCAGCCAGGGAGGGGAGCACTGATGTGAATTCTTCATGCACAGAGTCCCACACTTGGCTCTGTGGCCTAGTTTAGAAGATGGAAGAGCCTCAGGGAGGCTGGTTGCTTGGTGTGCCCGAGGTAGGGAGACCATGGGCCCCTCAGTAAAGAGCCCCAAACTCTATGACTGACCCAGAAGCAGGGACTTCTGGACATCAAGTGTTCCCCCTGAGCTTGGACAGTAAGGACACGTGACCACTTCTGCCTCCCAGGTTCTGTTAACTCCTCGAAACATGAAGGCATTCCTGTAAGGTCTGAAATTAAATTTTCCACATCCAGGGGGAATAAGGGTCTAGTGTCATAATTAAGGTGATTTAAAAGAGATAAAGAAAATGCTACTTTCTGTACACCCGAGTTAGAGAACATTTATTCATACCTATTAAAGTATGAAAACTGTAGCTGAGAATTGCAAATTAAGGCTCTTTGAAAGATTAATGTAATAATAGTATTTAAATATTTTGATTGTAAGTATTTTCACATGAAATCTTATAAATCCATACAAAGGCCTACACAGAGCACTAAGAGAAAGATGCCAATAAAAAAATAAAGCCCTTTCCTCCCCACCTTCCAGGGCTGGAGGTATCTTTTGTAAAGCCCACACAATCCTAGATTGTGAAGTTAAATGAGCAATCATGGCTAAATTATGCAGGCTCCCAGCTGTGCTGTGATGTTTGCACACTTTCTAGGAAGTGACTAATTATAATTAGCGCTTAAATACAAAAGACATACCATCATTACAAGAAAAGGAGAAAAATAAATCTTACATGTGTAGACCTTGGTCTCCCAGCACTGGCTGCTTGCGTTCACTTGTGCTGGGCTGCTAGCTGAGTGACAGGAGGGAAATGAATGTTGGTTTTCACACTTCATGTGAGAAGATGGATCTAGGTGTTCATAGGTCAAATGAGGACACCAGACACAGAACAATTCCCGAGACTAAGAATCTGATGTCAGCTGGTCACCTCACTGGGAAGGCAAGGAGGAGGAACAGAAACAAGGAGCAAGCCATCAGCAGAGTCAGGACCTCCTCCTGGTCTGTCCACTGTTATTTGTGGAAGGTCATTTAGTGTCTCTGAGTCTCAGTTTCCTGGTCTGCAAAATGGATCAACAATGCCTGCCCTAAATGTTTGATAAGTTTGTGTGTCTCTGTGTGTGTCTGGGTGCTTTCTCCCCTGCAACAATCAAATAACCACTATTATTTGAGTGTTTATGAGGCACCAGGCCCTGGGCTGGGTCCTGTGGATTGGTGGGCAAAGAAGAAACACAGACCTTCTCCTCTGGTGCTCCCCAGGCCATCCTGTTTGTCTTTATCACGGTGGCTTCCACACTCATCTCCCTCACCAACCCTTTACCATCAGCAGGGCTCAGGTCTTGCTTGCATCTGCAGCACTTGTCATTGTGTCTGCGTGTAGTAAACACCTGGTAAATATTATTTGGAACAAGGGAGGGAGACAACTTGACTCAAGTAGCTAGAAAAGAATTTAAATGTTAATCTTGCCTCATCCGCACCATAAAGTCTTTAAAAACAAGGAATGTGCCTGACATTTCTCTTGGTATTCACTACAGTGCCCAGCAATTCTGAGCATGTAATTATTCACATGTTCCCATGAATATTTATTGAGCCCCAACTTTGAGGAATGTTCTCCAGCAGGTTCTGAGAGCACAGCACTAACAATACAGCCGGCCATCCTGCCTCCTGGGACTTAAGCTAGAAAGAATAGTCATGTTGATGTATGGCAAAACCAAAACAATATTGTAAAGTAATTAGCCTCCAATTAAAATAAATAAATTTATATTTTAAAAAAGATTAAAAAAAAAAGAATAGTCAGATCATTAACGAATCACCATACCAATAAATACTCAGCCACAAACTGTGAACAGTAATGCAACAAACACTAGTAGCTGCCTATTGAGCTGTTCCTCTGTCTTTTGCTAACAGAAGCCTACTTTGTTTGGGAGGCTATATGTCCAGTTCTGAGTGACTCAACATAACTTAGTTGAATTGGACTAAACTGTCATGATGCTTCCATTTCTCTCTGCCAGTCACTGGTCCGGAATGGACATGTGACCCAGTTCTGGTGAATAGGCTGTAAGGGAGAGTCACCTGGGGATGTGTAGGAAATATTCTCAAGGGAAAATCCCTTTTGCCCCTTTCCCCATCCTTCCTGCTTGGGATGCATGCATGTGATGTGATATTTGCAGCTGTGGCAGCTGTGTTGTGACACTAAGGGGACACATTGTTGATAGACGGATGATAGCAGAGTAGGCAGAGTGAACACACCTGGGCTCTTGATGGCATCTGCTGGAGTCTAAAGCAGCCTAATGAATAACTCCCTTTTTCCCATTCTGAGCTATGAACCAATTGAGAAATTGGATAATGGAAGCAGAAATGAAAGAGAACAGTATTACCTTGGTGGGTTAGTCGCTCAGTCGTGTCCAACTCTTTGCGACCCCATGGACCACAGCCAACCAGGCTCCTCCATCCATGGAATTCTCCAGGCAAGAACATTGGAGTGGGTTGCCATACCTTGGTTGCTGATAAATGGTAAGTATGTGGATGTAACTTCATGGAAGAACCACTGGGCCTGACTCCCCAAGTTAGGCAGACTTAGCACTAGTTAGAGATCATACCCAGGGCAGCAGAGACCAAGGGGAGCTTGATTTTAGCCACTCCTCCCACTAAGGACAGAGAAAGTAAAAGGGGAGAAAGAGAACAGGACTTACAGTGACTGTCGTTCACGTGGAAGGAAACTTCAGGAAGGGGCACAAGGCACCCCTCCCTCATTTGACCACATAGTTGAGCCACTGCACCAGTACTGCTTGGAAACCTCTTATTTCCTAAGACTCATAACTGCTATTATTTAAGTCACTCTTAGGTGTTCTGTTCACTGCAACCTAACTGTTCTAAGAATATCCTGACGAAGCATCCTAACTGGTCTGAGCACTATGAAGGAAAAGCAAAGGACAGAGAAAGGAGTTGTACCTTCACCACAAGAGGGAGTTGAAAGGGGACTTTCATTTTTATTTGGACAGAGGTGAAGGCAGTCAAAGAAAACAACTGCATGCCTTGAAAATCTGCACAGGTACAAATCCAGAGGCCACCTTTACTGCCCTTTTACCTGCTCACAAGTGGATTATTACTGGAACTTGATAAGTTCTGTGAATAAAACCAAAATCATATCTGCCAGGTCTTCCCATCTTTTTACTAAACAGGCTCATTTTCTCCCTTTCTGGCATTTTCCTTGTGTTTTTTGGTCAAGGCTGAGTCAGCTATTCCCTTCCTTCAGAATTCTCCACCCAGCTTTAGATCCTTGAGTCAGGCCCCAACACATATTCTCTGAGCCCCTATTAGTATGCATTATGTCAACTTCTCCTCCTACAAAGAACTAGCCTCCCAATGGATTTTCTTTTCTGAACCATTACCTCTGTGACAGGAAGGAGCTCTCTGAATTGGAAGGGATGCCTGAGAGGAGAAACACTCAGGCACTGGAGACTGGATTCTGTAGTTGGCCTCTAATGAGTGTTTGGAGGTCTCCACAGCTCCCCTCTTTTAACTGAGAACTGGTCCGCCCATCTTTTAAGGGACCACCTCTTGATGGAGGATACTAGTCATGTTCCGTACTCTGGCCTCTGGACTTACTATGGTCACACAAGATGGACCAGTAACAAGGTCAGTTTCTTTTGGTCACAGTGATTGGTTCAATGATGAGCATGTGACCTCAGCTGAACAAATCCCCATTCAGCTTCATTCATTCTGGTCATAGAACCTGGACATGCTGGTGACCTGCTTCCCTACCAGGGGAGAACAAAGCCCACACAAAAAGAGAAAGCAGAACAAGAACCAAAGAGACACAGTAGCATTTGAGACCCTTGGGGGCAAATAACAGGGACACCAGTCCATCCATCTCCTTAACGATTCAAGGCCAAAAAAAAAAAAAAATTTTGGCACGTCTGAGGGAGATGTGTATAAGAGACAGGCTGGTGACCTGCTTCCCTACCAGGGGAGAACAAAGCCCACACAAAAAGAGAAAGCAGAACAAGAACCAAAGAGACACAGTAGCATTTGAGACCCTTGGGGGCAAATAACAGGGACACCAGTCCATCCATCTCCTTAACGATTCAAGGCCAAAAAAAAAAAAAAATTTGCATATCCCTCCTTTACCCCATGTTTTTAAAATTTTCTCTTAAACTCATTTAAATTGAGTTTCTGTTACTTGCAGGGAAATATTCTTGACCAACAGAGATTTATTAAGCTTTGACTCCCATATCTACAGCAATATCAGATATTAGAGCAGAAAGGGATAGTTGTATTCATTTTTTTCATATGATCATTAAGTGAATATCTATCAAGTGCCTATAGTCCAAGCAAGTATAATAATGATTAAGGGTTTAGTTTAGGAGTCAAAACTGTAGGTTCAAATCCAGACTTCACCTCTCTGTGGCATTGGATAAGTAAACTTGCTGAGCCCTAATTTCCTCACGTCTTCAAAGAGAAGTTTAAAATATCTCTACATTATCAGGTTGTCCAACTTAACCTATTGTAACATGTTTACCATTTAGCCTACTACAGTCTAGGTGCTTACAAAATGACAGTTCTAAATGTTTATATTGTATAGCCCAGGAACATAAGATTTTTCAGGTTACCTAGTTATCTAAGGACTCAATATATCCTTACTTAGACTTATCAGATTCCCTTAGAGAATCAAAGAGTTTAGATCTAATTCACAATCCATTATTTTGAAGTGTTGTCATTGATTTAAATTTGGCCAAGTAGAGGGTAGGGTTACTGTGCTTCAAAACTCACCTTTTAATATCAATTGGTTTACATCAGCTTAAGCAACAGAAACTCCAAGTTTTGGTAACTTAAACACATGAGGTTTATTTTTCTCACACAATTGAATGTTGGAAGAAGCTGATCCTGGCTGTGTGGGGACCCTGCAATGCCATCAGTGATCCTGAATCTTCCTGTCTGCTCTGCTATCCATGGATGATTAGCTTTTATTCTCAGGGACACAAGATGGCTGCTTTATCTCTAGGCATCACTTCTACATTCCACCCAAAGAGAAGCAGAGGGAAGCAGGAAGAGGTGGTTATCTGTATCAGAAATATAAAAACTTTTCCAATAGAAGTTTACACATTCTATGTCCAAATACAGCTGCAGGAAATCTAGGAATTCTGTTTGTCTGGGTGTGTTGCTACCCCAAAGAAAATCAGGATTCTTTAGTAAGGAAGACAGAGAATGAATATTAGACAGGAAACTCACAGGGTTTACTATACTCTAACTTCTATTAGGTAGCTAGGTTTACCTGAACGCCAAAGAACCTCACTGATATTTCCTATCAAACTCTTAATTATAGACAAGTATTAATTAGTTAATAAATTAGCTAGCTAGTTTATTAAGTTGTTTATTCATTCATTTACCCAGTCAACAAGTTGCCAGATATTGTGCTAAGCAATGAGAGATTACAGAAATACTAAGAGATGATTTCTGCATGGAAGGAGCTCTCAGGTTAAGGAAGAAGATAGACAAAAACAAATTGTTACAATATAAATCTGGTGAATGGGGTATTAGCTGTAGGTCCATAGAACAATAGGAGCATGGTCCAGGGAGTGGTCGCTAACCCTATCTGCACAGGTGAGTCAGGGGAAGCTTTAGAGAGGAAGTGACATTTGGCCTGGGGCTTCCCTGGTGGCTCAGAGGTTAAAGCTTCCGCCTGCAATGCAGGAGACTTGGGTCTGATCCCTGGGTCTGGAAGATCCCCTGGAGAAGGAAATGGCAATCCACTCCAGTATTCTTGCCTGGAGAATCCCATGGACGGAGGAGCTTGGTGGGCTACAGTCCACGGGGTCACAAAGAGTTGGACACGACTGAGCGACTTCACTCAAAAAGGAAGTAAGTCAGGATAGGTTGTGCTGTGCTGTGGTAACAAGTAAATCCCCAAATCTGAGGGGATTAGCACAATAAAAATTTCTTCCACACTTAGAGTGGATGCATAACCGGTCAGGAGACTCTCCCGGGTACTCCTCCATCACCTGGTGACGCAAAGGATTTAGGCTGTTCCATCTAGTGGCCCCACTGTCCCCTGAGGACTCAGAGTCCTTTCCAAATACCAGTGAAGAGAAAGTGTGTGAAGGATTGTGAACCCAAATGGACCACATCAGCCTGAAATGCCACATATTTCTGGTCACATACCACTGGTGCTATTTGCGTGGTCCCACGTCCATGAATAACAACTCTCCAGTATGGAAGGATGGTGTCATTTCTGTTAACCAGTTGATCTCCTCTGCTACTGTAGGACTTTTACTAGGCAGAGAAGGGAGATAAAGAGCATGCAAAGAAGAGGCAGGAACTTAGGCAGCCCCTGGAAGTGTGGTGTATTAGAGGTGCAGAGAGTAAGTTGCTGTGGTTGAGTTTTAGGTTACAAGGGTGATGTGAGCAGTGTCTAAGGAGGAATCTGAAATAGTAAATATGACAGGCTAGGGAAGATCCTCAAGGGAGCCTGAATTTCATGCCAGGAATTTGACCTTGTTTTGTAGGGAGTGATGAGACATTAGGGGTTTTATATGTAGCTGAGCCAAGGATGGATTAGAAGATTCAGAGACAGGAAGCAAGGATCACATTTAAGATGAAAGCAAAAGTCCAAGTGAAAAATTATAAAAGCCTGATCTGTGGCAGTGGCTGGAGACCAAAGAGGAAAAGGCCCTGGGGAACAATGCAGAGGTGAAGGTGATTGGACATGTCCAACAAGGGAGATGGTGGCTCCAGTAAAAAATTGTCTGCACCACTCAGGTAGAATTCTCTTCTGTACTCCCATCTCTCCTCCTTTGCCAACCTGCATTGAGTCTACAGGAAAACTGAGTCTATAGGAAAATTGAGTCCACAGGAAAAGTTACAGGAAAATCAAAGAACTCCTTTTCTTTACTTGTCACTTTGGAAAGGACCCATGCAGCCTGGCATCACCCTGTCCCCCAGCCTCAGAATCAGCTACCCCATCTCAGTACTCTTCTTACTCAGTATCCAATAACAATACAACAATGACTGGGGCAGAATAGAATAGTAAGAGTATGGCTCTCTATGGAGCCGTCTAAGCTTGTTTCCCAGCTTTTCTAGTTACTGGCTATGTGACTCTGAGCAAATTAAAGCCTTTCTGTGTTTTAACTTCTAATGAAATTAGGCAATTAATATTCTCTATCTTATAAGGCTGTTACAAGGGTTAAATGATATAATCTTATATGAAGAATTTAGAACAATGTCAGGCTCTTGGTAGGCACTCAAGAAACATTGGCTATTATCATTTCTGTTATCATTATTATTGAGCACCTACCATCAGGCAAGCACTGTACTAGACATCATCACACCAGAGCTGTCTCACGAAGATAAAACAACCAAAAAAAATTTTATACCCCTTTGTACATCACCCTTCACTCCCAATTCCAGTGCTTCCAATAGACCTAGACTGGTGGGACCTCCACCCTGGGCCCTGCTCCTTGGAAGATTTTGCTTAATACTAACATAAAAAAATAGATTTATTAAAGAGTGCACCATCACTTCCATTCCTCAGAATTAAGTCAGCAGCAAACTGGATTGTGAGCCCAGGCAGTATGAGTCTGAAGCCAACATTAAGTGTAACCATTCTGCTCTGTTAACCCCATGAGTTAGGTTCGCTACTCCATTTAATGCTCACTGTAATCCTCGGAAGCAGGAAATATTCAGTCTACAGATAAGGCATCTGAGACTGAAAGACATTAAGTCATTTGCATGAAACACAACAGAAAGTAAGTATTGGTATTCAAATCCTAACCTGGATTATTTGGTTCCGAGACTCCTGCAGTTGCGCTTGAGCAGTTAAGCCAGGCTTGTCAGCGTCTCTTGCTTTGTCCTGCAGTATTAATGTCAGATAGAGATGCATCGGGTGGATGGTAGTTAGACTGGCTGGAGGCATAACTGGCTAAATGACTTGCCCAGAGCATACGGATTAATGGGCTGCAGTCCCTGGAACTCTGGCTGCAGCACTGTCCAAGCACAGAGGCCTGTGCCATCCATACCTAGTCCAGTCTCCATGTGAATCCCTGTGGAGTTACATGTGGACAGCCAGGGCTAGACTCAGAAGATGGACTCCCGTGATGTATTCCTCAGCATCTCATCAATGTTGAAGACCAGTTTGTTCTGCTGGAGGAGGATGCCAGAACCAGCTCACAATGCTTCAGGCTCTGTGACCAAGACCAAAGTGAGAGCTAGTTTGTTGTTGTTGATAGAATGGACTGCTGTGAATCCACATAAACCCAGCGTTGGGAGGTTTGCAAGGGTATTGCCTTTTCTCCCAACATCCCAAATTGATGTCTGAATGTCCTAGAAGGGAAAAAAAATGGTAAGAACTAGATATTCATTCCGTTCAGTTCAGTCGCTCAGTCGTGTCCGACTCTTTGCGACCCCATGACTACAGCACACCAGGCTTCCCTGTCCATCACCAACTCCCGGAGTTCACTCAGACCCACGTCCATCGAGTCCGTGATGACATCCAGCCATCTCATCCTCGGTCGTCCCCTTCTCCTCCTGCCCCCAATCCCTCCCAGCATCAGAGTCTTTTCCAATGAGTCAACTCTTCACATGAGGTGGCCAAAGTACTGGAGTTTCAGCTTCAGCAGCAGTCCCTCCAATGAACACCCAGGACTGATCTCCTCTAGGATGGACTGGTTGGATCTCCTTGCAGTCCAAGGGACTCTCAAGAGTCTTCTCCAACACCACAGTTCAAAAGCATCAATTCTTCGGTGCTCAGCTTTCTTCACAGTCCAACTCTCCCATCCATACATGACCACTGGAAAAACCATAGCCTTGACCAAATGGACCTTTGTTGGCAAAGTTATGTCTCTGCTTTTGAATATGCTATCTAGGTTGGTCATAGGTTTTCTTCCAAGGAGCAAGCATCTTTTAATTTCATGGCTGCAGTCACCATCTGCAGTGATTTTGGAGTGCCCCAAAATAAAATCTCTCACTGTTTTCATTGTTTCCCCATCTATTTGCCATGCAGTGATGGGACTGGATGCCATGATCTTAGTTTTCTGAATGTTGAGTTTTAAGCCAACTTTTGTACTCTCTTCTTTCACTTTCATCATAGGTCTTTAGTTCATCAGAGGCTCTTTAGTTCTTCTTCACTTTCTGCCATAACGGTGGTGTCTTCTGTATATCTGAGGTTATTTTTCCAGCAATCTTTATTCCAGCTCCTGCTTCATCCAGCCCAGCATTTCACATGATGTACTTTGCATATAAGGTAAATAAGCAGGGTGACAATATACAGACTTGATATACACCTTTCCCAATTTGGAATCAGTCTGTTGTTCCATATACAGTTGTAACCTGTCCAAAGTACACAAAAGCAGAAATGGAAAATATAAAGCAGTATTCTCTTTTCCCCACAGTAACATAAAACTGAGAAAATTTCAGCCAAATGGAAATTAAAAACAAAGATTCTAGGCATCATCTTCTAGGGAGCCCTCCCCCATCTAAGCTAACACCAGCCATTTTCTCTGCTATGTCTGTGCAGTGGGAGATAGGGAGTTTCCTGTCAATGACATATTCAAGTAGAGGTTGAACAGCCATTTTGCATGAATAAGATGCTATAGATATTTTTAAACATTGATGGAGAACCAGAAATTCAATGAGTTTTCCAGTTTCTTTCAATCCTGACATCCTAGGGTGGAGGTTTCCATGTCCTTTTGCCCATTCTGTTAGAGAATCTTCCCAACCTAATTCTGATTCTGTCCAGTTTCAGTTTGTGGAACCAGGGCATTCTGCATGGCAGCACATAGTAGGTGCTCAGTAAATGGTAGATACATGTTAAGTGGGAACCTCCTTTCCCCTTACTTCATGTTTCCAAATGGAGGGACCACCATTAGAGTAACACATCTTCCCTCTTTCCCCAGAGGAGGAGTGCCTTACTGGATTGCTGAATTTAAGACAAGGAGGTAAGCATGCTCAGTTTCATCTCTCTCTTTCTCTAGGGGCCAGATGCTCATCAGCTCTAAGCAGATCTGTCCCTGCAAGAGAGGTCTGTGTTTGGGGAATTAAACTCGGTACTGGAAAGTGGTAGCAAACCACTACCAGATCTAAGCCATGCTTATTGTTTTATCAGCAATAAAACTGACATTTTAAGCTCCATCTGGGTGACTCCTTAGGGTTTTTCTCAATTAATTAGGAACCTGGGCAGGGAACAGAGGTGTCATTTATTAGTGCCCTAAATCCCAACAGTAGAATTATCTTTACTTGCAGACAGGCCCTCCAATTTGGTTACCCACCTCATCAGCTTCATCTTACACTACCCATTGGCTGTGGTTTATTGCTCTTGGTTTATCCTTCAAAGATATCAGGGTGCTTATAATTTCTTTCACGGTTCTTGCTATTTCATACTTTTATGTCTTTGCTTATATTATTTCTTCTGCTTGCATATCCACTCCCCCCCATCCTACTGCCTCATCTCCTAACACTTATCCAATTATCTCTCCTTAATGCCTCATTTCAGGGACACCTCATCCAAGAAGTCTTCCCTGACTGTCACCTCTCCACCACGCCAGGATCCGTTTTGGGCTCCTGTATGAATAAGTCTCTGAAAGGAAGATGCATGCCACATTGTTTAAAAATATCTACCTCTCATCACCAGATTGAGAGCTTACTGAGGTGGGAACCAAGAGTTCTTCATCTCTGAATCCCTCAGAATTCAGAACCTTTCACAGAGGACAAACACAGAACATTTGTATTAAATCAATGCAAAATTAACCAGTAGTGGGCAACACCCATTCCTGAGGCCAAGCTGAGCTGGGAAGGGTACTTATACCAGCCAGAGGTTAGGAGCAGAAGCAAAGTTATAGCCAAGGAGACAGGACAAAGCATTTAGTCCCATTTAGTCCACAAGGCAAAGCAAGGCAAAAGAATGACAAAGAAAGCAGAGGGAAAGCAAACAGGAGGACGAGGAGGCCAGAAGGAATATAGTATAAGGAACAGATCACGGCAGGTAAGACAATAAATACTGTAAAGAGCAAATGAGTCTGATGCTCACCTCTTTCATGGTGCCGGGTGCGTGGTTTGGTGGGGAGGATGAGAATACTTATGGCCATAGGCAATGACTTGGTGACAGTGGAGGGCAAGGGAAAATTGTAAGAGGGAGTAAAAAGATATGGGGAGTCTGGCCCCAGTTCTGCCACTGAATACATACATGAGCTTGGACAAATCACTTCCTTTTCCTGAAAGTAACTGAGACATAAATTCAAGCCATTGTACAATTTTGTGCTAAATTGTATGCTCTAAACTATAAGGAACTGTCAGAAATAAAGAAGAACAGAGGGGCTGAAGATATCAGAGATTTCATGCAGGATATAGAAGGTAAAAGGAAGATATAGATGGATGGAGGGATGGAGGGAGGGATGGGTGAATGGGGAGATGGAGGGAGTGAAGGAGGGATAGATGGAGGGAGGGAGGGATGGGTGAATGGGGGGATGGATGGGTGGATGGATATCCTTAGTAAGAGGTATAGTCCAAGAAAAAGTGAAAACTTAAAGTGAATCATGAATTTGTATGGGGCTTATTATGGAAACTTGCTCTGCTAGAGTAAGGAGAGGGGAAAGAGATGGAGGCTAATATCTGTTGTGTGAGATGCTTGCAGTTGAAATGTTTTAGTGTCTGCACTCCTGGAGCTGAAGGAGCAGGCTAGCAAGGGCCATGTTTGTATTTGAGTGACAATCTCATGTCCTGGTTACAGATCATTGGACCAGGGTTGGACATTGGACCTAAACTCCATCAATCTAGTTCTGCTCCCAGAAATACAGCACTGGGCACCAGAAAACTGAACAGGACCTGCTCTAGAAAGCCTAAGGTGTAGACAGATCTAGGGAAGGAGGAAGTAGTAAGAAGTGAAATGAAACTGAGGAAAGCTGAGGACACCAGTGTGCAAAGAGCAAAGGGGAGAATGTGTGAAGAACATATGGAGACCCCATAAGAAAAAGTCTGTGATTCCTGGGAGATGGAGCATGTATCTGGATTCCAGCAATCCAGTTCTTGGTTCCTCCCTGAGAAATACTTTATTTCCTGTTCCTTGATTTCAGTTGAACTATTAATAGTTTAAGTGGTTTCCTGTTCCTTGCAGTAAAAAGAGCCTTGGTCAGGACGGTCTGCTCACAAACATTTTTCTAGGTTAATCCTTACAATTCAATGAGACAGGTATTCTTTCTCAGTGTTAATGTGGATACCAAGGCTCAGAGGGGCAACATAACCTGCTGAAGCTCTTAGCTAATAAGTGGTTGACTCAGATTCAAACCCAGGCTTGTCCAGCTCCAGACTTCAGCACAACCCCTGCCCCCGCCCAC
>SJYX01001171.1:219947-231332 GCA_006410675.1 Oreotragus oreotragus | reverse complement strand
CCACCCCCACAGGAGACCTTGTCAGTGTTGGAATCAACAGCTGACTGCAAGAACATTTTCTCTAACCTGCACAAGACATCTCCACTCTGAGAGTTATGCTTTATTTATACATGGGCCAATTCAATAGCTTTCAGTAATTCTGAGATTCTCCTGTGGAAGTCTGGTCCTAGAAAGTGTATTTAAAATTCACTAATTCAGAACTGATGAAAAGTCAGGCATTGTTATTTGTATCTCTGCTTGAACCAAATTCAAAGCAGTCTTGTCCTTGGAGAATTATCCAGAGTCTAATGGAAAAAAAAAAAAAAGAAGAAGAAAAAGCTGGTCAAAATAGGTGGAAATTTTCCAAACCAAGATTATAAGAATTTCTTTAATTTGGGAGTCAGCTAAGTAATTCATCTATCCTAACCAATATTTGTTGAGTGGTGCCATCCCTAATTTTTCTATTTTAATAAACCATTACAAATATACCTTCTTCATGCAATTTACATTCTTACAGTCCTCTCAAATACCATATTATTCACCCTCTATGCCATAATATCTGTGAAAATTCATTTTCCTCTGCCTGTCCATCTGGAAAACTTGCATTCTTCCTTCAGTTCAGTTCAGTCACTCAGTCGTGTCCGACTCTTTGCGACCCCATGAATCGCAGCACGCTAGGCCTCCCTGTCCATCAGCAACTCCCAGAGTTCACTCAGACTCACGTCCATTGAGTCCGTGATGCCATCCAGCCATCTCATCCTCGGTCGTCCCCTTCTCTTCCTGCCCCCAATCCCTCCCAGCATCAGAGTTTTTTCCAATGAGTCAACTCTTCACATGAGGTGGCCAAAGTACTGGAGTTTCAGCTTTAGCATCATTCCTTCCAAAGAAATCCCAGGGCTGATCTCCTGCAGAATGGACTGGTTGGATCTCCTTGCAGTCCAAGGGACTCTCAAGAGTCTTTTCCAACACCACAGTTCAAAAGCATTAATTCTTCGGCACTCAGCCCTCTTCACAGTCCAACTCTCACATCCATACATGACCACAGGAAAAACCATAGCCTTGACTAGATGGACCTTAGTCCACAAAGTAGATTTCAGCTAAAGAGGCACCTCCTCCATAAAGCTGCCCTTGGCCTTTCACTTTCCATCCGCACAGGTCAACAGCACTTTCTTCCACAGCGCAGTAAACCCTGACATTAACTCTCATCACTCTTTGCTGTTGAAGTGAAATGTTCTTCTCCTTCCTCTGTGAAGTCACTCTCTTCCAATTCCCATCTTTCCCCATCCCCCATCTAATGGGAAAGTAACTGCTAATTTGGTGCACCTAAGATATTGACTCAGCCACATTTTATTAGTGAGTGAGGTTGCCATGGTTAAGACCACTTTGTCCTTCCTGGAGAAGGGCAAGACTTTTCTGGACTTTTCCTAACACCAACAGAGGGTCTGGGAGGTAACTTGGTCAACTCTCTTTTTATTTCATTTCTTCTCTTTGTGCATTTGGTAAAGAGAATATACAGCCCTGTGTATGATGAAGATGTATGATGAAGCTCCACAAGGATCCCCTCTCTTCTCTGTGCCTGCCTCTTCACCTGCACCCACATAGGTCATCTGGGTAGGGTGCGCTTTGTAGGCTATACTGTCTTTTTCAGGGCAAAGAAATTGGAAGTCCTACTTGAGTTTCCCAGCTGAAGTCCAGCTGTTGGGCTCTGTTTACCAGAGAAGCACTAAGTTGCATGAGTGATGGTAGAGTAATGGAATACCTCCTCATCCATTAATAGAATGGAATATTAGTTCTCATTTAGGTCTTTTTTCCTTGTTGTCTGAACTCCAGGTTCTCATAGTCAGAATTCTGGGAGTGGGGCGTTCATAGAGCAGGGTTTGTCACTAAAATCCCACCACACCATCCCCACAACACGCTTTTTAATGAAATATTTTAACCTGGTGATTGTAAACCCTGGCTGCAGGTTGGAATCGGCTTCTACACCTGAAATCACTATGGTTCTAATGTGTGGCTAAACTGGAAAACCTTTGCAATGCAGGGCTTAGTAATTCCTCCTACCCCTTTCCACATGAGGACATGAGTTCTGCTATGAGGCAACAAAAAGAAACTTCAGGAGTCAGTAAATTTAAGTAGAGCTCTGAGTGATCTTGAATTTCTTCACCTCCCTNGTGTGGCTAAACTGGAAAACCTTTGCAATGCAGGGCTTAGTAATTCCTCCTACCCCTTTCCACATGAGGACATGAGTTCTGCTATGAGGCAACAAAAAGAAACTTCAGGAGTCAGTAAATTTAAGTAGAGCTCTGAGTGATCTTGAATTTCTTCACCTCCCTGTGCTACACACCTACCATCTGCAAAACAAGAGTTTTCACTGACAGTTCTGATTTTGACATTTTGAGAGTCATGGACACTTTAGAAATTATCGTGAAAGCTCTTGATATTTCCCCAGGAAAACAAACATTCGAACACACTCACATATTTGCTTCTGGGGTGCTTGGACTCTCTGAGATGCTGATCTAACAGACCAATAAGGCCCTTTCCAGCTTTCTGGTCCATAATCCCAAACTCTTCAATCTGGGGCCAGTATACTTTACCCCTTTTTCACTGTTGTTCAAAATACCTGTGATACATCTTTAAACACTACCATCAGCAAGATGCTCACACTAGAATAGACATGCAGCATCTGATAACAACTGAGGGAAACACAGATCCATTTTTTGGTCAAATATTTACTGAGTCTTCCTAGGCACAGGCTCTGGGTGTATATAGTAGTGAGTAAAACAAGTCCTCACATTCATGGTATTTATATTCTGAAGGGAAATTTGTATCAGGACATACACTCATTGAGTGGAATGCCCCATTCTACTTAAAAATCTTTTTCTGCCTCTCTCCTTTTCTCTCTCTCTCTCTTTCTCTCTCTCTCTATATGTGTGTGTGTGTGTGTCTGTCTGTCTGTCTGTCTTTTTTAATGGGAGTATGATTGCTTTACAATGTCGTGTTAGTTTCTGCATACAATAAAGTGAATCAGCTATATGTATACATATATCCTCTCTCTCCTGGACCTCCAGGGGGGTGGTGAGAGGAAGGTTTATTTCTTTTCTTCCTCTTTTTTTAAACAATATTTGTTTATTTATTTAACCTTTGGCTCTGGTGGATCCTTATTGCTTGTACATGGGCTTTTTCTAGTTGCAGAGCGCAGGGGCTACTCTTCATTGGGATGTGTGGGCTCCTCATCTCCATGGCTTCTCTTGCTGCAGAGTGCAGGCTCTAGGTGCACAGGCTTCAGCGGTCGCAGCTCCTGGGCTCTTGGCCCCTGGGCAGTACTGTGGAGTGTGGGCTTAGTTGTTCTGCAGCACGTGGGATCTTCCTGGACTAAGGATCAAACTGGTGCTCCTTGCATTGCAAGGTGGATTCTTAACCACTGGACCACCAGGGGAACCTCTGTTTCTTTAATGGTTGAAAATGCGTAGTTGGTTTTTATAAGAAAGTGCACATTTCCTTTACAGCTAGGCAAGAAACTCTACCCTTGGCCCACATGTTGGAGGGTCCTGCTCTGATCTTTCTCTGCCCACGTGCCTGCACACAGAGAGAGCCCATGAGGCTAAGAACATACATCCACTCCAAAGCTGCATGGCACCCTCCTACACCATGCCCTTTGTACCTATGACTCTGTATCCACTGCCACAATGTTCTGGAGCCTGACCCCAGGACCTTACAGATTTCTCCAGACCTGTCTTCCTAAAGCTGGGCCACACTGCTGGCTTATGTGTCCCTGAACCTGAGGGGTAGCCATGGGGCAGATAGTTTGCTGGGAGTGCGGAAGGAGCATGCCTGGGCAGGCTGGCACCTCCACAGGAATGTACAAGCCCCTTGGCAGAGTCAGGGATGGGAAGTGAGGCAGAGCAGGTTAGGAGTCAGGGACTAGGGGCTGCTTCTTCCTGCACTGTTACTGAGAGCTCTGAACTTGGAGGGAACTGAGAATTCTATTGCCTCAAAGAAGGCAAAGTGTATTTCCCCACTTTGAATTTGACATCCATTACATGAGATGCCTTGACAAATGGGATATAGTACTCTTGTACTCTTTCACCACCACAAGAACATACCTCAGGGAGCCTGAGGGGGGTTCATGTTTGGGAGTTCGTGTACACCCGTGGCAGATTCATGTCAATGTATGCCAAAACCAATAGAGTACTGTAAAGTAAAATAAAGTAAAATGGGAGCTCTAAAAAAAAAAAAAAAAGAATATGATGAGAGGAGCAGAGACACTTCAGCCAATCCACGGACCCATAAGTTGAATTATAGCTGCCCCAGTCAACCCTTAGATAAACGTGCAAGAAATAAGTGCTTGTTGTTTTATATCATTATCTTGTGGTTGTTCATTAGCTAGTGATAGTTGGCTGATACATCTTCTATCCCTGGTTTGCTGTGGATTTTTAACATGAATAGGTGTACAGAGGGAGATTTATGGGAACTAATGAGGCTTCAACTTCAAGATGCCTTACTTCCAAGGACCTTCTTCAGGGCTCTGAGAAAGGCTCTAGCAAAGTGTTTACATGGAGATGTATTGTGTTAAATGTGAAAAAGATATACACACTATGATTAGTTTGGATCACTGTGTTTTTCCACTCCAGCTTGATCTCATTATACTTTGCTTTATGTCAGGTAGTATTGAAGTGGCTGTGATCATTTGTGGGGAATGTAGGAAAGGTAGACATTCAGTCTGGAATATACTTAATTTGTGGGATATATTTCTGTGGTTTTCAGTCATATCTGTGAATAGTTGAGTCATTGCTGCTGTCCTTATGTACAAATGACTCCTGAGAATATGCTTATTGATTAATAAATGTTATCAGTTCAAAAAGTTCTTAAGAAAAGCCAGCAGTGGCCACAGGAGTGGAAAAGGTCAGTTTTCATTCCAATTCCAAAGAAAGGAAATGCAAAAGAATGCTCAAACTACCACACAATTGCACTCATCTCACATGCTAGTAAAGTAATGCTCAAAATTCTCCAAGCCAGGCTTCAGCAATACATGAACCATGAACTCCCTGATGTTCAAGCTGGTTTTAGAAAAGGCAGAGGAACCAGAGATCAAGTTGCCAACATCTGCTGGATCATGGAAAAAGCAAGAGAGTTCCAGAAAAACATCTATTTCTGCTTTATTGACTATGCCAAAGCCTTTGACTGTGTGGATCACAATCAACTGTGGAAAATTCTGAAAGAGATGGGAATACCAGACCACCTAACCTGCCTCTTGAGAAACCTGTATGCAGGACAGGAAGCAACAGTTAGAACTGGACATGGAACAACAAACTGGTTCCAAATAGGAAAAGGAGTATGTCGAGGCTGTATATTGTCACCCTGCTTATTTAACTTATATGCAGAGTACATCATGGGAAACGTTGGACTGGAAGAAACATTGCTGGGAGAAATATCAATAACCTCAGATATGCAGATGACACCACCGTTATGGCAGAAAGTGAAGAGGAGCTAAAAAGCCTCTTGATGAAAGTGAAAGAGGAGAGTGAAAAAGTTGGCTTAAAGCTCAACATTCAGAAAACGAAGATCATGGCATCTGGTCCCATCACTTCATGGGAAATAGATGGGGAAACAGTGGAAACAGTGTCAGACTTTATTTTTTGGGGCTCCAAAATCACTGCAGATGGTGACTGCAGCCATGAAATTAAAAGACGCTTACTCCTTGGAAGAAAAGTTATGACCAACCTAGATAGTATATTCAAAAGCAGAGACATTACTTTGCCGACTAAGGTCTGTCTAGTCAAGGCTATGGTTTTTCCTGTGGTCATGTATGGATGTGAGAGTTGGACTGTGAAGAAGGCTGAGTGCCGAAGAATTGATGCTTTTGAACTGTGGTGTTGGAGAAGACTCTTGAGAGTCCCTCGGACTGCGAGGAGATCCAACCAGTCCATTCTGCAGGAGATCAGCCCTGGGATTTCTTTGGAAGGAATGATGCTAAAGCTGAAACTGCAGTACTTTGGCCACTTCATGTGAAGAGTTGACTCATTGGAAAAGACTCTGATGCTGGGAGGGATTGGGGGCAGGAGGAGAAGGGGACGACCGAGGATGAGATGGCTGGATGGCATCACCAACTCGATGGACGCAAGTCTGAGTGAACTCGGAGTTGGTGATGGACAGGATGGCCTGTCGTGCTGCTATTCATGGGGTCGCAAAGAGTCGGACACGACTGAGCGACTGAACTGAACTGACTGAAATGTTAAAATTTTTATATGAAAAAAATTTGATGAATTTTCCCCAAATTGACAATATTTATATTTCTTTACCAAGAACAAGTTTTTTTCTGTAATATTTTTAAAATTTATTGATTTTTTAATTGAAGGATAACTGCTTTACAGAATTTTGTTGTTTCCTGTCACACCTCAACATGAATCAGCCATAGGGATACATATATCCCCTCCCTCTCGAACCCCGCTCCCATCTCCTTCCCCATCACACTCCCCAGGTTGACACAGAACCCCTGTTTAAGTTTCCTGAGCCAAACAGCAAATTCCCATCGGCCATCTCTTTTACACAAGGTAATGTAAGTTTCCATGTTACTCTTTCCATACATCTCACCCTCTCCTTCCCTCTCCCTGTGTCCATAAGTTTATTCTCTATTTCTGTTTCTCTATTGCTGCCCTGTGAATAAATTGAGTACCATTTTTCTAGATTCCGTGTATATGCATTAGAATACGATATTCATCTTTCTCTTTCTGACTTACTTCACTCTGTATAATAGGTTCTAGGTTCATCCACCTCAGAACTGACTCAAAGGTGTTCCTTTTTATGGCTGAGTAATATTCCATTGTGTATATGTACTACAACTTCTTTATCCACTCATTTGCCAATGGACATCTAGGTTGCTTCCATGTTCTGGCTATTGTAGATAGTGCTGCAGTGAACAATGGGATACATGTGTCTCTTTCAATTTTGGTTTCCTCAGGGTATATGCCTAGGAGTGGGATTGCCGGGTCATATGGTGGTTTTATTCCTAGTTTTTTAAGGAATCTCCATACTGTCTTCCATAGTGGCTGTATCAATTTACATTCCCACCAACAGTGCAAGAGCGTTCCCTTTTCTTCACACCCTCTCCAGCATTTTGTAGACTTTTTGATGATGGCCATTCTGACTGGTGTGAGGTGATATCTCATTGTAATTTTGATTTGCATTTCTCTAATAAAAAGCAATGTTGAGCTTCTTTTCATGTGTTTGTTAGCCATTTGTATGTCTTCTTTGGAGAAATATCTGTTTAGGTCTTTTTCCCACTTTTTGATGAGTTGTTTGTTTTTCTGGTATTGAGTTGTATGAGCAGCTAGTATATTTTGGAAATTAATCCTTTGTCAGTTGTTTCATTTCCTGTTGTTTTCTCCCATTCTGAGGGTTGTCTTTTCACATTACTTATAGTTTCCTAAGCTTTTAAGTTTAATCAGGTCCCACTTGTTTACTTTGGTTTTTATTTCCGTTATTCTACGATATCGGTCATAGAGAATTTTGCTTTATGTCATTGAGTGTACCAAGAACAAGTTTTTAAGATAAAATATGTATTTCCAAATAAGTAATAAAAAAAATTAAAAAACATCATGCTAGAAAAAATACCCAATTATCTTTTTATTTTCTCTGTAGAAAGTATTGCAAAAATAATCATCATAAAAAGGAGTGACCAAAGATTTATTCAGCCAAAAAATGTAAGGGAAAATATTATAGAGTTATGTCAGACAATTAAAATAATTTTTAAAATTTTTCTAGGCTCTGTAATGCTTATGATATTTGTCAACTTTTTACTATTTGTAACTTATTGGGATTTCTTTCACTAAATAAAACTTTACTTTCATATATTTTATATTTTGCTGATAATTTGTTATCACTTTTATTAATATTAGATATTGTATCAGTTTCAAGCCTTGCAAAACCTTGATGTGCTCCTGGATGTTTTAGCAAATTTCCTCTGTAACTATTTCATGCTCATGATTTTTCTCCTTTATTCTGTGACTATAATGAATTATATTGATCACTTCTACTGTTAAATCTAACATGCATTCCTGAAGTAAATTTAACTTAGTTGTAATGCATTAAATATTATCCTTTTAATATATTGCTGAATTTGATTTGCTAATATTTAGCTTAGGAGTTTTTAGATCTACAATTATGAGATAAATTCATTGGCAAGTTTTCTTTCTTTGTAACAAAGAAGTTGAGAGATGTTCTTGCTTTGTCTGTTCTCCTGTTGATGTAAATAGTCAACAAACAATCTATAATAAAAACAAGAAGAGAGTTTTATTCAAGTCAAACTGAGGACTAGTGTCCTGGAGATTGAAGAAGCACTTGAATTGTGCTCTGCCAGACTACAAAATGAGGAAGCCTTATATAGGAAAAAATCTCAAAATTACCTAACTTGTCTGTCAGAAATTAGGATTGGAACTGGCAAGAAGTAAGGGTGGTTGTTAAGCTAGGATTGATTGGAGTCCTAAACAGTTGCCTGATTACGAGGGGAGACACCTTAAGACCATAAAGGTGCAGTTGGCAGCTGCTAGCAGATATTGTTTAGAAAACAGCTGGTGGTGTCCTTGAGTTTGATACAATTCAGCAAATTCAAATTCTTGGAGATTCAGGAATGTGTCTAAAACCACATCTGCAGTGGCCACCTGGCTCCATTTTGAATGCCTGAACCATAGTTATTCCCTTTTGATTTTTAAATGCATTCTTTTCTTTATCAAAGCAGATATACATGCACTATACATGTACATTGCATGTTTGACAGGCCAAAAGACTGCATAAAGTTCAAGCCAAGTCAGGTATAAGGCAGAATGACTTCTCTATACCTCAATATGTGAAATTTCTTCCACCACTCTCAACATTAAACTGTCTGGGCCTGAAGGCTAAAGTGTGGGAAAATTAGAAATTATTCATTATATTTATTTTATAGATTTGATACTATTCATATCTTTAATTTCCTCACATGCCAATTTTAAGTTTTGTTTTCCTATGGATTTATTCATTTCCTTTAAAACTCCAAGTTTTCAAATAGTCTTGAGTTGTTTAGAATGTTTTTAATACCATAGAATTTGTAGTAACATCTCCTTTTTTATTCCTGAAATGTCTACCTTCTTTCTTCTTTTTCTTTTTTCTTCTTCCTCCAATGATTTATTGACTTCATGAGTCTTCTCAAAGAACTTTGGTTTTCTTGACTTCCTTTTTTTATTTTTTGTTTTATTAATTATTGCTCTTATATTTATTACTTTCCTTCTACTTTCTAGGGATTTATCACTGAATATTTATAAACTTCTCAAAATGGATACTTATATAATTAAATTTCAGCCTTTCTTCTTTTCCATTATATGCATTTAATACTATATATTTCCTTTTAAGCAATTATCTGTAGCCCACAAGTTTTGATGTGCCATATTTTCATAACCACCCAGTTCTAAATATTTTCTGGTTTCCAGTCTGATTTTTATCTTTGATCTATGGATAGTTTAGAAGTGTGTTGCATAACTTCCAAATAATTAGAGATATTCTGGTTGCCCATTGTTATTTATTTTGAGCTTAATCTGTTATGGCTAGAGACTTTTTTTGTTTTTGTTTTCCAATCCTTTAAAACTTGTTGAGATTTGCTTTAAGGCTCAGCATCTGGCCAATTTTGGTAAATGTCCACGTGAACTTGCAGAGACACTATTCTACAGTTTTTGGATGTAGGGTTCTAGGTGTTTCAACTAAACCAAGTTTTATAATCACGTCAAACTTTGGTCTGTTTGTTCTGTCAGTTATTGAGAAATGAATGCTAAAATCTCCCAGTATGTTTATAGATATCTATTTCTCTCTCTTTTTTAAAGATTTTTTTAGACCATTTTAAATGGCTTTATTGAATTTGTTAGAATATTGTTTCTATCTTATGTTTTGGGGTCTTTTTAGCTTCAATGTGTGTGGGATCCTAGTTCTCTTTTTTTTTTTCTCTTCTGTAAAGTGTGGAGTCCTAACTTCTAGGGAATTCTCCATCATCTAATTTCTTGAACGTACTAATGACAGCTATTTTAGTGCCTGCACTAACGCCAACATTTGTATTTCCTGCTAGTTTCTCTACGTTGCCTGAGTTTCTTTTCTAATGGTTTTTGGACATTTTTTTCTTGCTTCCAGGTGAGTCTAGTAATTTTGCATTGGATATAAGACATGATATACAAGGTTCTGGATGGTGTTATCTTCCTCCAGAGAGGATTATTTTTGCTTCTGGCGAGATTGGCCCACCTTAATTAAATCAGTGAGTGAACAGATTCAGAACCAGGTTTCAGTCTTTATGAAGGTTGATGCATTTATAGTTCGTCCATATTGCTGGGTTATAACCCTTGGGAGTAAACATCATGCTGCCTTTCCCTTGGTAGGCCCTAAACTCCATTTCTGTCTCTTCTACCCGCTAAAACGGTCAGAAGTGACACTCAGCTTCTCCCTTGTCAGTCTTTTCTGTGCAGCTTCTCAGTGTCTTAGGTAATGCTTGTCAACTAGCAAATGTCCTGGAGGAAAAGCAGCACAGAATGTCAGGCTCATTGTTCTTTGTTTCCCTTTCTTCTGAGATCTTAGGCTCTTAAAGGACTCGCTTTAGTAGTTTTCCAATATCTTTGGAATGATTTTTGAAAATTTCATCCAGCTTTTCTCATTGTCTTTGGTGGGAGAGTTGGTCTGAAACAAGATAGCTACTATTGAAATTCTCCATATCTAACACTTATTAAGAGCTTAGTATGTGCCTGGCACTGCTCCATGAACTTCATGGGTATCTACTCATTTTAACTTCATCCAATTCTAAAATATAATTCTTATTTATTAAATTCTTATTTTCCCTCACTTTACAGAGAAAAGAACTGATGCATAGAGAGATAAATAGTTTGTCCAAAACCAGACAAGGTAAGTAGTAGATCTAGAATTTGAAGTCAGGTAACTTGACTGAGAAACTTACACTTAGCCATAGGACTATAAAATTCTTTTTTTTTTTTTTTTTTTAGAGCTTCCATTTTACTTTATTTTACTTTACAGTACTCTATTGGTTTTGGCATACATTGACATGAATCTGCCACGGGTGTACATGAACTCCCAGAAAGAATTGGGAATTAAGAATTTTATACTCCAAATTCTTAATTCTCAATTCTTTCTGGAATTGGAATCCATGAGGTGTACCTAATGCCTTACATTAAAACCATGTTTTACTTGAGTTAATCTGAGTGGGTTTCTGTCAGTTGCAAACAGATAATCACTGACCAAGCTCTTTGGACAAGCCACTTCTCCCTCAAAAATGTTTCATAAGAATGAAATGTACTAAGATCCTTCCCCCGAATAGATATAATTTTCCTTTCTAGAGTGTCTCATTTATTAACATCCTCCTTGTTTTTTTTTTTTTTTTTTTTTTTTTTA
>SJYX01001171.1:125902-210906 GCA_006410675.1 Oreotragus oreotragus | reverse complement strand
GCATAATACAGGGTGCTCAGGGCTGGTGCACTGGGATGACCCAGAGGGATGGGATGGGGAGGGATAGGGAGGGTTGGAGAGGGGGGTTCAGGATGGGGAACACATGTACACATATGGTGGATTCATGTCAATGTATGGCAAAACCAATACAATATTGTAAAGTAATTAGCCTCCAAAAATAAATAAATAACATTTTAAAAGAATAAAAATAAAATACAAAGTAAAAATAAATAAAATGGAAATTTTGTACTCATGATATCTTTTTAAAAACTTATTTAATAAGATATTAAGGGGAAAGTATCTTAGTTTCTGGAATTGATAACTAAGACTGAATGAAGATTCCATGCAACTAGCCTTCTAATAGAGCCATAAATAACAGTGCCAGTTATCCACCCAGGACTTCAGAAGAGCAGCAGAAGGACATGTTCTATATCACGATGAGAGGAGCTGTGGAGGCCTGGGTAGTTAGTCACAGGCCTAGTGGGTCCTGCTGCATTTGGGGTCAGAGAATTTTTCTTCTATAGTGGGTAGGCGGGATGCTTCCTCATTTCCTAACATTAGCACTTATCAAATTTTTCAGATTCAAGATGACTTCAGAAGAGCAGCAGAAGGACATGTTCTATATCACGATGAGAGGAGCTGTGGAGGCCTGGGTAGTTAGTCACAGGCCTAGTGGGTCCTGCTGCATTTGGGGTCAGAGAATTTTTCTTCTATAGTGGGTAGGCGGGATGCTTCCTCATTTCCTAACATTAGCACTTATCAAATTTTTCAGATTCAAGACTCCTTTACACTCTTAAAAATTGTTGATGACCCTAAGGAACTTTTAATTCTGTGAATTCTATCTATAAATATTAAGAGAATTAGAAGTTAAAACTAGAAAAATTTAAATTATATACTTATAATTCATTTTAAAAATAATACACCTATTACCTGTTAACATAAATAACATTTTATTAAAAAATAATTCTGTTTTCCATTCACTCTGTTGTACTATGTTTGTTTGATTGAAAAATATGAAGAAATATGGATATGCAATTGGAAAAGAGTAATATTTCATTTATATAACTGTGGCTATTCTGCTTTGATATTACACTAAAACACAACAAGTGTAATTTCTTAAGTGGAATCTGAAACCATTTCAATCTTTGTTTGTACTTTGTTATATTAAAGCCCAGTGAGTGAAATGGATAAATTTGGTCAAAAGATATACATTCCCAGTTTTAAGACAAGCCCTGGGGATATAAATGTACAGCATGGTGACTATAGTTAACAATGTTTCATTGTATATTTGAAAGTTGCTAAGAGAATAGATCTTAAAAGTTCTGATCACAAGAAAAAAAATTGCAACCATGTGTGATATGGATGTTAGCTAAACACTGTGGTAATCAGCAAATATATATTTGTTAATAGAGTAATCTTCAAAATTCAAAAGAATTTTGAAACTACATTGATGGATGTTAACTAGATGTATTATGATGACAATTTTGCAATAAATGCATATATCAAATCATTTTGTTGTACACCTGAAACTAATATAATGTTACATGTCATTATATCTCAATTAAAAATTGCTTTAATCCATTGGTCAATCTTCTACTAGGAATGGGTCTTTTACTAATTTTTGTAACATCATTCATTGATTGGTCATTTGAAAATTTTAGTTCAAGAGTTATATTCAGTTCAGTTGTTCAGTCGTGTCCAACTCTTTGTGACCCCATGAATAGGGCCATGGATAGTGAGCACCTGATAAAAATGGGGCATCCTCCACTCCAGCCCAGTTTCCTGCAGCCATCTGAGTGTTAAAGAGGAAATCAGAGATGCCCAGGGCTCCCTGTCAGACAGCAGGGGTTAGAGGAAGGAAGAGGAGATGTGGGCTGTTCAACAGTGCCAAGAGAAAGGATATCCCACAAGGTAAGGGGCCACTGGCAGGGGATGAGATGGTCATGGACAGCAGGGATCAGGATGAGGCTCAGTATTGCCCCTAGGTAACCACCCATACCATCTACACAGAGTACCCCATCAGACAGAGGCCCCATGGGAGGACTTGTGATTCAGGCTTGTCCAATCATGACACCCCATCTCCTCCTGACAATGATTCGTGTCATGGGGTAGGAGTAGGCGGGGACACAAGACCCAAGTAGAGCCCCTCCAATTACAGACAATTCCCAACTTATGGTGATTGGACTTATAATTTTTCAATGTTATGATGGTGCTAAAGTGATACACACTCAGTAGAAACCATACTTCACATTTTGGATTTGATCTTTTCCTAGGCTAGTGATACATAATTCAATACTCTCTGGTGATGCTGGCCATTGGTATCGAGCTGCAGCTCCCAGCCAGCACGTGACCCTGAGGGTAAACAACTAGATACACTTATAAACATCCTGTATGCAGACAACAATTCTGGCTTCCACTTTCAGTACAGTATTCAATAAATTACATAAGATATTCAACACTTGATTATAAAATAGGCTTTGTGTTAGATGATTATGCCCAACTGTAAGCCAGTATAAGTGTTTTGAGCATGCGTAAGATGGTCTAGGCTGAGTGATGATTCAGTAGGTGAGGTGTATTAAGTATATTTTCAACTTATGATGTTTTCAATATACAGTATTTATGATGGGTTAATCAGGATGTAAACTCACCGTAAATTGAGGAAAATCTGAAATTCAATCTGTGATGGTAAGGAGGGGGATTTGCTCTATTTTTTCTAGAATCCTGGTGCTGTAAGGATGATCCTTACTAATCCTGCTCCTGAAAGAGGCCATCTGTAATGAACAGAGCTAGGGAAGACTGAAGAGCTGAAAAGGAAACAGAGCTGAGGAGTGGACAGAAATGCTGTGCTTGGACCCCTGGGGCCCAGCTATACCTGGACTGAAACCCACCCCTTGGACTTCAAGCGTAGAGCGTGTTGTTCTTTGCAACTGAACTGTGCTGACTTGAGGTTTTGCTTGCCCCTTATTATAAAAAAGAGTCTGAATTTACTGAATTCTAGATGCAACCATTCCACTTACTAACATGTGAACCTGGGCAAGTTATTAAGCTTATTCATTCTTTCATTTATTTACTCGTTCTCTTATTTAACATATCTTTATTGAGGATATACTAAGTTCTATAGACTGAGCTTGGCACCAAGGCTGAAAGATGCAACTATTCTTGTCTTTAAGGAGCTCATAGTACTATTGAGAAACCAAAAAAGAAAAAAGAAAGAAACCGCAAACAATAGAAACATATTTCAAAACTCAACAGGAGTATAGAGAAAGCATAAAAGTCTGACTGGCAGATGATATAAGTAATGCTTTGATCTTGAGCCCTGCTGCTAGAGACAAGGGCATTCTAGAAGAGAAGAGTATCTGCAAAGGCATGAAGGCTGGAGAGGAGTCGGGGTAGGACAGCGCTGGCATAGCGTAGGAAGCGGGGAGGGGCCCCCCATCAGCCAGGAAAGGTGGGTGGGGCTGGGTCACGACTATGTCACGCAAAGGAGTTGGGCCTTTATTCTAAAAGTCATCATGAGTCACTGAAGAATTTTCAGTAGGGGAGAGATTGGCTAGAACTTGAAAGATTTAAAAAACCCAACCAATACACAAGTTAACAGTTCTAAATGACTGAAAAAGGGAACAATGGGAGACAAAGGGATGTAGAGATGGTAGGAGCGAGGGACTGGGGGAGGTGGCTGTTGAAACTGACCAAAGTGAGATGGTGAGTGACTTGGATAAGATAGTAGGTGTAGAAGGGGGCTTCCCTGCTGGCTCAGTGCTAAAGAATCTGCTGCTAGCAAGGAGAAGCAGGAGATGCGGTTTGATCCCTGGGTTGGAGAGATCCCCTGGAGAAGGAAATGGCAACCCACTCCAGTATTCTTGCCTGGAGAATCCCATAGACAGAGGAGCCTTGAGGGCTACAGTCCTTGGGGTCACAAAGAGTCAGGCACAACTTAGCGACTGAACAACAAGAAAGTAGCTATAGTAACTGAACAGACAGCACATAGACAAGTTCCTTTAATGTGGAGAAGCAGGGTGAGGACTGTACATTACCTCATGGGTTTTTGATGAGAATAGTTCTTGCATTTCCAAGATTCTTAACTTTTTGGAAGTCATGGATCCCTCCAGAATTTCTGAAATCTGTATATCCTCCTCCCAGAAATATTAGCATGTGTGGAAATAATAACTGCTGCTGCTGCTGCTGTTAAGTTGCTTCAGTCGTGTCCGACTCTGTGTGACCCCATAGACAGCAGCCCACCAGGCTCCCCCGTCCCTGGGATTCTCCAGGCAAGAACACTGGAGTGGGTTGCCATTTCCTCCTCCAATGCATGAAAGTGAAAAGTGAAAGTGAAGTCACTCAGTCATGTCCGACTCTTAGCGACCCCATGGACTGCAGCCCACCAGGCTCCTCTGTCCATGGGATTTTCCAGACAAGAGTACTGGAGTGGGGTGCCATTGCCTTCTCCCGTTAACATTTGTTAAACACTTAATACGTTCTAGCCATGTTATAGAAGTTTCATTTAATCATCTTGGCAAACTGATTTGTTACTAACTCAAAAAGGTTAAGTAACTTGTTCAAGTCACACAGTAAGCAGCAAGACCAAAATGTGAATCCAGGTCATCTGACTCAAACTCAGTGATTTAATGATGATGCTTCATTGCTCCTCATACAAGGGTACCTACATTGTGCATACAATTCAGGAAAGTCACAGATTTATCCACCCTAAGCCCATCCACTGTCACTTAAAAGCCCATAGATTAGAACTAAGAACATTTACCATACTGGAGAACCCTTGGTAAATTCTATGGAGTAAGATAAATATAAGTGATCCTCATCATTGATTTTGGGTTCCCACAACCCCACCTCACAAGACTGTGGCCAGAAGAAGCCAGTTTTATGCCTTATGTCAGTGTTATGACCCTACCTAAAGGAGCACCTTTTTCCTAATAGATTTCCCATGAAACGTGAATAATACAGATATACTGTCCATCTGCTTCTGTCTTCTGGTGTTCATGACCTCGGGTTCACATATTCATTTCCTCTCTCAAGTGTGGGAAGGTAGGCTTTTTTTGTCTACCAGTTTAAAAAATGTGGTAAAATACACTTTTAAAATTCACCATTTTAACCATTTTTAAGTGTATTGTTGAGTGGCCTTATATATATTTACACTGCCACGCAACTATCAGCACTGTCCATCTCCAGAACTTTCTCATCATCCCAAACTGAAACTGTACCCAATAAACACCAACTCCCCATTCCCCACCTCTGCTCCAGCCCCTGGTAATCACTGTTCTAGTTTCTCTCTGTCCCTGTGAATCTGACCATTCCTGATACCTTATGTAAACAGATTCATACAGTATTTGTTCTCTGTGACTGGCTTATTTTACTTGGCATAATGTCTTGAAAGCTTATCCATGTTCCTACATACATCAGAATTTCATTCCTTTTTAAAGCTGAATAATATTCTGTTGTATGTGTATACCACGTTTTGTTTATCCATTTACTTGTTAATGGATATTTGGGTTGTTTCCCCTTTTGGCTATTGTGAATAATGCTGTTTGAACATGAGTGTATAAATATGTGTTTGAGTCCCTACTTTCAATTCTTTTGTGTATATGCCCAGAAATGAAATTACTGGATCATATGGTAATTTTATTTTTCATTTCTTAAGGAACTACCACTCTGTTTTCCAAAATGACTGCATCATTTTACATTCCCAGTTCACTGTTTTCCCCAGGCTTATTTATTGACTTCCTTCTAACAAATAGAATGAGGCAGAAGTAATAGGAAGTCACCTCCAATGTTAGGTTATAAAAGGCTTGTTTCTGGGTCTGCTGATTCTGAGGGAAGCAAACTGCAATGCTGTGAGGTGCCCATATAGAGAGGTCCACATGGCAAGGAACTAATGTATCCAGCCAAGAGTCAGGAAGTACCTGAGGCCTGCCAACAGCCAAGTGTGTGAGCTTGGAAGGGGGTCATTCCCACATTGAGCCTTGAAATGACTATAGCCCCAAGGACATCTTGATTTCAGCCTTGAAGGAGACATTGAGCCAGAGACATCCAACTAAGCCACGCTTGGATTCCAAGCCCAAAAGAACTTTGAGATAATAAGTGTTTGTTGTCTTAAGCTGCTAAGTTTGGGGTGTCATTTGTTAAGTAGCAACAGAGATCTAATGGAGTGGAGCTAGATAAAGGTTTCTTAAGATGAAAGAAAGAAAATAGATTTGTGTCCTGTTGTAAATGATCTTGTAGAGGGAGAAATCCAGGAGAGAGAGGAGAAAACTGCTCAAGTGATGCCCTTTGGTAGGGGGGATGAGATCTTGTGTACAGGATGAGGGACTGACTTTAAATAGAGGCTAAAATTCATCTACATGGTGAGAGAGTGAATTCACTAGAGAAATATCATGTGAAATTTGTGGTCATGAATTTAAAGTGAAACCAGCAAAAAGTCTGTATATTTTTCTCCATCCATGTTTATAGCTGCATGGGTTTAGACACAGAGTCAGTGGTTCTAGACTTAACCAGGGTTTCCTTCTGCCAAGAAAGGATGACTAAGCTAAAGGGGCAAGGGATATATATATACATACTACATTGTATATATTGTAGTACACATAGTATAGTTGTAGTACATATAATAGCATACATATGTGTATATACTATATGTAAGGTATATATAAAATACACTGTATCTGGAGATTCCCCAGTGGCTCAGCAGTAAAGAATCCACCTGCAATGCAGGAGACTTTCAGGAGATGCGGTTCTATCCCTGGATCAGGAAGATCCCCTGGAGGAGGAAATGTCAACCCACTCCAATATTCCTGCCACGGACACAGGAGCCTGGTGGTTTACAGTCCATAGGGTCACAAAGAGTGGAACATGAGTGAGCATGCAGCACACACACATACACACACACACACGACATACTATAATACTACACTGGTTGACCATGGATAGTGACATGGTAGAATCAATAAACTGGAGGCCCCAGTGGGGACAAGGGATTGGTGGTATTGGGGAACTTTAGAGAAAGACCATAGAGGTTAGGGAAGAGACACAGAAATCAGGATTAAAGGTGGAGTGGAGTTATAGGATGTGGCTACGAGAGAGAGTGAATGAGAGGGTGGAGGAGAAGATCATTGGAGAAAAGAAGTTCAAGCCACTGAAACACCAAGGGGTCAGGTGGTGGGGAAGGGGAGCTAGACCATCTATATGGAAATTGCTGAACTAGAAGGTAGTAGAAATAAATTAATAAATTATAAATTAAAGAGGTTACTAATGAAAATGTATGTTTTATTGAAGTCAACAAAAATAAAAAATCTAGACCCCCCTCAAAAAAAAACCACCAAAACTTAATCATGACAAACACTCTCTGCTTGACACTATTTTAAGTACTTTATAGAGATCAATTTATTTAATACTCACAATAATTCTATGAGATAGATATTGTCATTATCCCCAATCTGTAGAGGAGGAAACTGGCAGAGAGGTAAGGTGACAGGTGGAGCAGGTGAGATTTGAGCCCGGGGCATCAAGTCTGGAGTTCGTTCTTTTTATCACTAAACTGTACTGCTTCCCTCTGCTCCCTTTATCCATTCCCTCTTCCCTAGAGAGTTCCTAAGGTGCTTGGGGCAATTTGTCACTTAACAGTACTTTGTCTTAAAGAAATCACACTTGCTTGTGTGTTATTTTTGCCTCCACAACTCAAGAGCTCAGATATATCTGTAATTCTCACTGTCCTCCTCTGATCTCATATGTAGGCATGCACACAGTCACATGCACACACACACTTGCACACCCATCTGCCACACATGGAGCTGGGTACACAGTTGAGGCCTTCCCCATGGAGGTGGAATTGGGCAGTGAATAGATTCTGGAGTCATCTGTTGGGTTCAAATCCCAATAGATGGGACTACAAATCCTCTGTAGTCCTATGAGGGTTGTGTGATCTTGGGCAAGTTTCTTTGCTTTGTTGAGCCTTAATTTCCCAGTTTAAAAATGGGAGCTCTACTAGCCCCTTCTTCACAGAGCAGTTGTGAAAATGAGTGTGAATCATCTAACCCTAACCAAATATTTCATATAAAGTATTATTGTTGTTATTATTACTATTGCCCCTTCATTTTCTATGACTCTTCCCTCTTCCAGGTCATTGACTTTCTTATAATTCCTTGACTATGTCGAGTTCTTTCCTGCCACTGGGCCTTTATATTTGCTGTGTTCTCCACCGAAATTGTTTTTGGTCTACATTTTCATGAGAAAAGCTCCTCTGATTCAGGACTTTGCCCAAATGTCACCTCCTCAAGGAAACCATAGCCAATTATCTTATCTAAAGCTCACATGTACATACACACACTTCACACTTTACCCTTTTACTATCTGTGTAGCACTCATCAGTGTCTGAAATTATTATATGTAATAATTGCTTATTGTCTGTCTCCCTTCCTAGAACATAAGCTCCAGGAAGACAAGGACCTTGTATTCCTTATTCAAGCCCTGAGAAAACATTCAATAAGTCTCTGCTGAGTGAATGTTGAATGAGTAACCATGACTGCTTATAAAAAGACCACCATAAACTGAGTGTTTACTTTGTGCAAGGCATCATGCAAATTACTTGATACAAATTGCTTCATTTAATCTTCATAAATAGTCTAAGAAATCAGTGTGATGATGCCCACAGGAAGGGCAGAGCTGCTAAGTGACCTGCTCAGGGTCACCGAGTAGGTAAGTGGAGAAGCTGGGCTTCAAGGTCTTACCATTCTGTAGGCAAAGCCTACAGTCAGGTGAAAGACTTGTCCCATCTCTCCTTGCCAGAACTCTCCCTCTCACATTCCAACACCGCTGCTGTATCTGGCATGCAGGCAGGCTGTCTTCAGGTCCACCAGGGAACATCTTGGAAAACACCCAACTTAGCTCCTTGGGAAGGAGCTCCAGCTGGGCTGGGAGTCCCAGGCTCTTCGAGGCCACCTGCTGGCTCACACCCTGCTTGCTGGCAGCACCACATGTTGGTAAAGATTCCACAGAAAAGCCACCAGGTACAGGGAGTCACTGAGCCAAGGGTCTCAACAAGCTCCTCATCATTCACAGCCTACCTTCGCTGGCCCCCTACCTTCCAGTTGTACCAGAATATCTGGCATTTTCAGAAGCAGCCAAGTTACTTCTCTACCCCTTGCCTCAATATTCTGCACCGCCTCCTGCTGCCTCCAGCACCCCCCACCCCACCCCCCGCCTGGCACGCCCTTCTTTCCTCCTTGTCCTCAAAGAAACTCCTGCTCCTCTTTTAAGACCCAACGCAAGAGTCACCCCTTCCAGGAAGCTTTCTCTGAGCCTCCCCGTGCTGAGTAGACCGTTCTTCCTCTGTCTTTCCTCTCTGTGCTGTAGAGCAGAGGGATTAAGCGAGCGGACTTGGAGCTAGGAAAATTAGCTTCATAGATTTGCTCCTCTGCTAGAAACCTGTGTGACTTCAACCAGTTACTTAAATGTCCTAAGCTGTGGTTTTCCCGTTTATTAAATGGGGTGGATGATAACACCTACTTTGTGTATTGATGTGAAGCTTAAATGAAATAACCCGTGTAAAGTGTCCAGCACATAGCTTGTGTATAGTGAGTCTTCAGTAAATATTAGCAATTATCCTTATTATAATTATTGTTTTTTGGTTTTACTTCTTCGGGCTGTGCTGAGTCTTGGTGGCTGCCCTGGGGCTTTCTCTAGTTGCAGCGGGGCAGGAGCTCCTGGTCCTTATGGTGCATGGACGTTCTCATTGCAGTGTCTTCTCTTGCTGTGGAGCACCAGCTCTGGGGTGCATGGGTTTCCGTAGTTGTGGCTCACAGGCTCTAAGTGCAGGCTCAGTAGTTGTGGTGCATGAACATGGTTGCCCTGTGGCATGTGGAATGTTCCAGGACCAAGGGTCAAACCTGTGTCCTCTGCACTGGGAGGTAGATTCTTAACCACAGGACCACCAGGGAAGTCCCAGCAATTATTATTATTAACTGTCTGTCTTGGTGAACCCACCAGTCAGTATTGAAACCTGCATGTCTGTTTATCTCCCTCACCAGACTGTAATCTTGGCACATGCCTTGCACATGCCTAGCCTTGCCCTGTGCCTGGAACACTCGTGAGTGAATCTGGCCACTTTTCAGGAAGAACGCATTGAGAGAAGGGAGGCGAGTACTGTCTTTAGGCTTTAGAAGCAATGCGATCATAACTGATTTCCCTCTCTCATTGTTTTGGTAGGGCCAAAGTGGTGAAAAAAAATTAGGATATGGTGGCAGCTGGACTCTGCAGCCTCTGCCTACTCTCAACCTGTAGCTTCTGTTCCCCTCCTTGCCATTACATTTACAACAGGAAACCTTTTTGGAGATGGTTGTTTCAGGCATCTCAAAAAACCCAGGATCCAGAGAAAGTTTTTGGCCCCTCTTCACCAGGGTCATGTGCCCAGAGGATTTCCTGAGAATGTGTGTAACCAGATCCTTTATCACCCTGTGCTCAGGGACAGGGCTAACAGTCACCTATAGCTTAATGCTTGGCGGTCAGATTTCTACTCAACTTCCTGTGCATTTGATGGTCATGGCTTAACTGATGACGGTCATGGCTTTGTTGATGAATGATTCCATGACCAAAGTGCCACATTATGGGCTGGGGGGAGGGGAGTTTACAAGGGGGATTCTTATTCCCTCTCCTCGTCTCCCTTCCTGCAAAGGGGCCTGACTGCAACGGGGGCCCTCCCTGCTACCATTCCTTGTTCTCTCTTTCCATTTCCCCTGCCTTTCCTTGTGTTTACTTTTACTTGAACAAAGGTTCTCCTCCGAGTCAAAGCGCTTTCAAGAGCAATTATAATAAATGCCCTATGTTAATATAGTATATTAGTGCCATCCTTTTTTTTCAAAATTAATTTTTATTGGAGTATAGTTGCTTTACAAAGTTGGGTTAGTTTCTACTGCACAGAAAAATGCATCAGCCATACAGAAATAGAGACACAGATGCAGAGAACAAATGTATAGTTACCGAGGGGGAAAGGAGGGGAGGTGGGAGGAATTGGGAGATCGGGAGTGTCTTCCTTTCCTTTTAAAAAACAATCTCAAAAAAAAAAAAAAAACCACACCAATCTCCCCATTACAAAAGTAATAAATGCTAATTATAGAAAATGTGGAAAATTCAGAAGCATTTAAAATAGAATATTTAAATCACCCATAATCTCAGCATCCTGAGGAAACCACAATTAATATACTTGCATGTTTCCTTCTAAACTGTTATTTAAGTATGCTTATATATACATTTGTACATAATTAGTGCCAGACTACATATTAAACAGAAGTTCCTGTCATACACTTTATATATATTTAGATCCTGTGAGTTTCCATGACACATTCCCATCATTTCTTTATTCCCGGGCCACCATCATAAAAAGGAAAGCAGATGTTAACTGTCCTGGGATTCTGCATCCAGGAAAACTAAGACCCAAAAAAGTAAAGTCGCTTTCTCAAGGTCACACAGATTGCTGGCACAGCTGAGACCGGAGCCTTGGTCTCTTGGGTAATGGCCACGTCGTCTTTCCACGGGACTGAAAAAGAAAGCTGCCCCAAGGGCAACGACGAGGAGAGTCTTAAGTACTGGTGCCAAGTCTGCAAAATCAGGAGTTCTTAGGTTGTTGACATTTTTACCCAAAATCCAAAGATAGAAAGTGCTGAAACCCTTTCATGAAACAAATTTGAAAATGTACTGTGGTCATTGAGGGAGGTGAGAGACCTCCATCAATGGCCTTGACTTTGGCACTCTCGTCTCTTTTAGTCAAGGTTTTAAGTTGCAAATCAATGCATACTTACTCCTTTCATTATATGGAGAAATTAACTTATTCAAGGACATTAGCTACATCATAGAATCTCCAGAAAGTCTAAAGAACCAAGCTTAGTAGCCACATAGCTGCGACAACCAAACCTAGGGATGACTGTCAAATAGACGAGAACTGTTAGACATAGATTCCAGCTAATCAGAATAGCAGTGCATGGTAAATAACCTCTACAGCTGCTCTGGAGCATAGTTGCTGAATACCAGCCCTGTTCAAACTTTGGAAGCACCCCAGTAAGAGCTTTGTATTAGTCAGGATTCTTCTATGATAACGCCACATAGCAAATCATTCTCCAATCGCAACAACATGCGTTTTATTTTATCTTCCTGGGTCAGTTGTGGCTCATCTTGGCTGGGTTCATCTGAGCTGAGCTGGGGTTTGGGCCCAGATATTGGGTGAAGATCAGGTCTATTTTAAGTATCTTCATTCTAGGATCCAGGCTGAAGGGACAGTGGCTACATGAAGCATGATTTTCCCACAGTGAGGGTGAAAACTCCAGTGGGCTAATGGAAACTCACTATGCTTCTCAAACCCTCAGCCTAAGAATTAAGACATTGTCCCTTCCATCCACTTTCCATGGCTCAAAATAGTCATATAGCCAAGCTCAAGATGAATAGGTCTGGAATGTAGACTTTGTCTACACTCATGAGAGGTACTGCAAGTCACATGTCCAAAGGCATGGATTCTATTATAGAGAGGGAGTGAAGAGTAGAGACAATCTTCTTATCCACCATACTCCCACTGTGCCACCCTTAGGCACAGCTCCTTCAGTTTATACCACCAGCAGTGGGTACTAGATGCTACTCCTAGAACCTCTGTCCCTACAGCCTCTTGTAAATGGAGGCATTTACATCCTCATCAGAATGGATTCTACCAGAAACTGCTTTTCTGCTTCACTAGTTTCTGATTTACTATTTACAGCAGGCATATCCCACGGACTGTATCTTGGCTATCAAAGAGGCTGCAAAAACAAGTTCCTGGCTTCTACTGAAGATGGAGGTGGGGCAGTTGATTCATTTAAATAGATTTCTCAAGCACTGGAAGGCTGTTCAAGGTATTGGTGGCCAAATGTCCACTACACTCATCTTCACAATAGAGCCCAGGGAGCTCAGGAAGATGTGAAAATCCAGATCAGCCTTTAATCTAGCCATTCACCTGTTATTTACCTTACTTTCTCTATGTTCTCACCCCTCTGACTCTCCAGTTCTCTGCATTCATATTCTTATACGTAAGATGTGGCTCTGTGCCTAAGTTCTGGCCAAAACACTGGAGCAACCAAAATGTCCTTCAGTAGGTGAACAGATAAATAAACTGTGGTACATCCAGACAACGAAATATTTTTCAGTACTAAAAACAAATGAGCTATCCAGCCACAAAAAGATATGGAGGATATTTAAGTGCATATTAACAACTAAGTAAAAGCCAATTGGAGAAGGCTATATATGGTGTGATTCCAGCTATATGCCATTGCAGAAAAGGCAAAATGTGGAAGTGATAAAAAGATGAGTGCTTCTGGGAGGATGGTGATAGGTAGGGAGAGAACAGAGGATTTTTAGGGCAAGTAAAAAATACTCTGTAGGATATTATGATGATGGATAATTATCATACATTTGTCCAAAGTCATAAAGTATACAACATCACTAGTAAACTCTAAGGTAAGCTGTAGACTTTGGGTGTTATGATGTGTCAATGTAGGTTCATCTTTTGTTTGTAAAAACAATATATATATATAATATATATATAAATAAATAAATATAATAAATATATATACATATAAAATATATAAATATATATAATTGGGAGTTGGTGATGGACAGGGAAGCCTGGTATACTGCAGTCCATGGGGTCGCAAAGAATCGGACATGACTGAGTGACTGAACTGAACTGAACTCTCCAAATATTTTTCTCTCTCCACCTTCCAGGCACACAATAAGTTTGTAGCTTCCCAATATAAAGTTCTGTGTGATGGTATGACTACTTTGGCCAATGAAATTGAGCAGAACTGATACGTCACTTCTGGGCAGAAGTTTTTAAGAGAGATGTGTATAAGAGACAGCACATATACATACTAATCTGATGAGTGATGTTGACATTGGGGAAGCTATGCATAGGGTTGGGGAGGGGGTCATATGGGAAATCTCTCTACCTTCCACTTGATTTTACTGTAAACCTAAAACTTCTCTTTTAAAAAACTCTTTAGAAACAAGTAAGAATATTGCCTTCAAGTATCTTATAATTTAGTGAAAAAGAAAGAAAACAGGAACAACCAACTAAACCACAACAGAATAAAGAAATATGAAAAATGAATGTAAGCTAAATGCTAGGAGTGAGAAGAGATTGTACCTAAATCCAACTGAAGCAGAGTTACCAGATAAAAATAAAAAATACCCAGTTCAATTTTATTTTCAGATAAATAGCAAATAAAATTTTAGTGCATGTATGTTCTACAAAATACTTGAGAAATACTTTAAACAAATTTAACTGGTATCCTATATTTTTATTTGCTAAATCTGGCAAGTTTAAACTTGGGAGGATGAAGGGAGACTTCAGAGAGAAATTGGCATTTGAATTGTGCTTTGAGGGATAATGAATGGAATTTCAATAGCTGGATTATTTAGGACTATTCCAGGCTGAGAAGACAGCAATGACAAAGGATGAGAGATTGAAAATGTCCAGTACATGTTGGCACCTAAGCATGATACTTGATGATTCATCTAAGGTGGCTATCATGTGGGTGGACCTAGCTAGAGGAATGTGCAAACATGTTGCAAAATTCAAAAACTAGGACCTGGAGTTCTTAGCACTGTGTCCATTTAACAGTATATGCTCTGAATTCTGAAAGTACAATTAAATCAGAAAGTACAGAATTTATTTAATAAAGAAGGAGGGTAGTGTTAGAGCAGTGGCATTCTATTCTCAGAAAAACAAAAATTCTTACTCATCCTTTCTTTGCAAGACATTGTGCATACAGTTTGCACATTCTGCTAAGCTCACAAAGATCCTATTTTGCCCCTCACCTACAGGGGTGGGCCCAGGTAGCCATGTGTGTTCTATGAGGCCCTCTGCTACCCTATCCAAAGTTGATTGGACCAACTATGAATATGTGACTCATGTTGAGCCAATTAGAACCCATATCCTGAGTGTTTGGGTCTGGGACTAGAAGATTCTAGTTCATTCTGAATCAGCCTTTTGAAAGGAGGAGACTCACAGTTATTAGCAATCACTGACTATTACAGCAAAGTCTTATTCCCACAATGGCCTCAAGAACTCTGTTCACTGGGTGTGATGGGACTGGAAGAAGTAATGCCTGGAGACTCTACTCTTCTGAGTTGGATGGTTATAAGCTGGGAAAGCTCTCTGTCTCGTGCTAAAAACTGATATGGTGACATGTGCAAATAGGCTGATAGCTTCTTTCTGTTCCTCACTAATTACCTATTGTCAGGGTCAGCCCAGGCCCTTAGCCAAGGTGTTGGCTGCAGCCCACTCTCTGGATACGTGCTGACCACCCTCTTCTCCATATTTATTCTCTGGAACAGCAGTAGGGATGTACCTGGTCCTTAGGAGTGATCTGTTCTGGCCTGCTCTAAGCTATGAGGGCTGCTCTTTGCATTATTGATAAGACGGCAGAGACTCTGAAAGGTCATCAGCACCATGAGCCAGCCTCAAATGCCTCCTTCAAGCAGAAGCTTGTACACTACGCCTGGCCTCATGATTCTCGTTTAGTGAGTTCGGAATTTAATGAGACTCATCTTGTGATTGAACTGACTTTGGACCTTTGAAATTACCACAGAAAAGGCTGCAACAGACTTATCAGGTGAGCTCTTCTGGATAAAGTGAAAATTAATTGGCTACAGTGTCTTGCAATCATGAATAATTGTCAGGAAAAAAAATGCTCAGGAATTAAAGCTGCAGAATGGTTTCTCTAAACTTACTACTTAGGTGTGGCCTTGAGCTTTGGTGTCATTGGGAACAGAGGATGCTTTGTAAAACAGGAAAAGACCATAAAGAAAGGACTCACTAGTTTCCTGGGGCAGGGAGCAGGGGTGTGTGATGAAGGGGATGGCGTGTCTTTCTTCTGACCCTCTCTAGCATCCTGCTGAAACTGGATCTTATTTCAAAAGCCCTCATTAAAGACTCTCATTCCAGTATTGTTTACAGTAAAAACATCAGACTGGGGAGGATGTAACCAATCTTCAAATCAGTGAAGATAAATGATTTTCATGACTGGAGCCTAGGAAGGTGGAATTCACAAATACAGCAACCCTGTTACATAACTGGCTCAACCAGACTCACCAAAATGACATAGACTCTCGTGTGAAGCCCTAAGTGATCAGCTCTCTCCAAATTTAGTCCCCACCTAACTGGCAAAATCTGAGAGTCCATTCATGATTAAAGTGGTAAAATACCTTCTCAGTAATAACAATGGTATCAGTTGTAGGGAAAAGCCCCAGTTCTCTGAAACAAAGTAATCTTTCATCAGTGTCCATGTTTAATGCCTTTCTGGAATGATAGGGATTTTTAATACTTTTTATTTCATCTATGAGATTAATCTGATGTTCCATTTCTCATACTGGGCTCCAGGGAACAACAGTAATTTTCCACTTTGTAAAGCTTTCTCTCACTTTTCATTCCACTCAAAGACAGCTGTTCTGAATTTTGGCTGTCTTTTGTGTAACAGGGGCATTCCTGGGACTATTATGGATGGCTTTTTAGAAAAAGATATTGTCGTTTGATTCTAGGTGCCATGGGGGAAACAATTACCATGTGGAGTTACAGTCTTTCTGAGGCTGATACTCCGTTTTACAGACGTGACCACAAACCCTGTGCTTAATCAACCGCCCACTACATGCCTTACATTAGACAGCAAAGTCTTCTAAATTATCAATAAATCACTAAAACAGAACAATGCATGAAAGAACCACAACATTTTATGCATTCATGAGTTCTCAGGAAGAAGGGCTTCATGAGAAAATGGCCTAGAAAAACTCCCTGAAGAAAAATAACCCCACAATATCAAGAGGCACCCCTCCTCAGCTTAGGAACAGGCTAGAAAGTATAAGAAGGGGTTTCTTAAAGCACAGTGAGTGAGGAGGTGGCTGTCTTACCTAATCATGCACATCAAGAATGAGACTGAAGACAGATACTTCTGGGTTCATATACTGGCTCCACCACTTACTAATTAGTACGTAACTGGGAACAAGTGACTTAACCTCCCTCTGCCTCAGTTTCCTCACCTGTACAATGAGCATAATATAGTATTCACCTGATAGAGTGATTATATAGCTAAGTGAGATACTAATATTAACATTAGCAGTTAACTCTTTCAGGAAACACGAATCACTCTAGGTCTTTCAATCAGCAGGAATTTAATACAGGAAATTAAATGATTCAGGAGACAACAGAACTCAGACACAAAATAGATGCCCATAAAGCAACTCAGAGGTTAGAAATAGTGGGGCACAGTTAGGGCCAAAGGGACAGTAGGAGGCTGTCCTGCAGGGACTGAGACCATAGCAGGATCTGAGCTGGAACCATGGAGGAGATACCACCAGATGCAAAGAGGAAGAGAAGAAATACTCTGGCCTCTCCTCAAATCCTATCTTCCAGTTTTCTACTAAGGTCTTTCATGATTGAATCCCCCTAGGAGATATAGGGTCAAAGAGCTGAGAAAATGTCATTCCCTGAAATACAGAACAGAGCCAAAGAAGGGCAGGGAGGAATCTGAGTGCAAACAAGCAATTAACTGGCAATGGCTGACAGTATTGAGCTCTTACCATAAGCCAAGCGCTGGACTGAGTGCTTTTTATGGATTAATTCATTTAAACCTGTTAGCAACTCACAGAACCAGCGTTTGAAGTGCCCGATCAATGTTAGGCCTATTATTAAAGTAATTGAATATTACTGAAGCAGCCCAAAGAAAATAATGGCATGTGGGCGCATCTATTAGACTGAAAATAAATTGCAAGGAGGAACCATGCCTTACTCATCTTTGTGTCCCCAACACATTGTAGGTGCCCTGCCTTAGGGATCACTCATTGTTAAGCTAAAGGACATAGGCAGCAATGATGAAAGTGTGAATCAGTGAAGCAGATCTGCTGTGAGTAAAGGAGTGAATCCCACCTCTCTAGCAGTTTGAGTTTTGTGGTCGCTGTGTAATCTCATCAATTTCCATCAATATTTTGGTATTTTAGTTTTACAAATATAAACATTTCATAACCAATCCAGTAGTACTGAGTATCTCTCATATCTACAGTGTGGGCCCTGATCCATGAAAAAAGGAACATAGCTGCTTGTAGAAAAGACTGATTCTCTGTGGCAAGAAGTATATGGATGAGCCTGGAATATTTTGTTGTGTCAAAAAACAAGAAATCTATCAAAGACAGCTGTGCTATGTTTAAAGGACTCAGGAGTCAACTTTAAGAGTCTCCCATTCTGAAGGGAGAGGGTGGGATGATTTGGGAGAATGGCATTGAAACATGTATAATACCATATAAGAAATGAATTGCCAGTCTAGGTTTGATGCAGGATACAGGATGCTTGGGGCTGGTGCACTGGGATGACCCAGAGGGATGGTATGAGGAGGGAGGTGGGAGGGGGGTTCAGGATTGGGAACACGTGTACCCCCGTGGCGGATTCATGTTGATGTATGGCAAAACCAATACAATATTGTAAAGTAAAATAAATAAATTAAATTAAAAAAAAAAGAGTCTCCTACTAGTCAAAGAGGGATAATTTCAGCAGCAATTAGAATAACTACAATCAATTAAAAATATCAAATATGCTTACATCCATGAGTTCATAATGATACTAGGTGGGGTGGGGTGACTCTCATTGGTCACCTTTAGAGAATGGCAGGGAATCAACTGTTATGGGCTGAATTGTGACCCATAGGTTGAAATCTTAACACCCAGGATCTCAGATTATGACTGTATTTGGAGACAGGGCATTTAAGGAGGTGACTAAGGTAAAATAAGGTCTTTGGGGTGGATCCTAATCCAGTATGACTGTGGCCTTATAAGAAGAGGAGATTGGAACATAGACATACACAGAAGGACAACCATGTGAAGAAGCAGCAAGAAGACAGCCACCTACGACCAAGGAGAGAGGCTCAGAAGAAACCAACCCTGAGGACATCTTGATCTCAGACTTCCAGCCTCCAGAACTCTGAGAAAATTAACTTCCGTTTTTTGTCACCCAGTCTGTGGCAATTGTTGTGGTGGCCCTAGTAAATTAATACATCAACTTATCACTTTGAAATTTGCTAAGTAAAGGGAAAGAATCAAGCATTTATCCTGCCTTTCCTACATACCTTGGGATAATCAAACAGTTGAGGAAAAGTTTCTCCTTATGGATATATTCCATCTAAAGAATCAAAGTGTGTTAGTCACCAAGTCATGTCTGACTCTTTGTGATCCTACAGACTGTAGCCTGCCAGGCTTCTCTCTCAATGGAATTCTCCAGATAAGAATACTGGAGTGGGTAGCCATTCCCTTCTCCAGGGGATCTTCCCAATCCAGGGATTGAACCCATGTCTTCCTGCACTGCAGGCTGATTCTTTACCACCTGAGCTACCAGGGAAGCTCTAATAAATCAAGAAGGGGTGAAAAAAATTAAATAACTATTTTACAAAGCCCTTTAGGAAGCAGTGGTTCAGGCAATGGTCATCAACAGTAGCTGCCGTCACAAGAAGACAGAGCTAGACATCATGGCTTCTAATGAAAGTGTACAATGTCATCTGTAAGTTACTGTTTGCCAAAATTCAAACCTGAACCAGACAAACTCCCTCCATCTAACTACTAATTCACAGAAAATACATGGGACAGAGGAACATGTTGAACAGTAGAGGGATGCAATTAGTAAAATTCGGGATATGGGAAGTTCCATAGGGCAAGTGACCTGTTTCGTTCTTAAAAAATGCAAAAACTAAAAAAAAGGGGGGAGAAATCTATAAATTTAAAAGAGGTTTAAGATACACATCAAGGAAATTCTGCTTTAAAAAAACATTATGAGATAAGTAGGGAAACTTGAACATTGACTGGGTAATTTAATATTAAGAAATACTTTGATACTTAACATTAATAAGATTTTAGGTGTCATAGTGATTTTATGCTGACATTTTGTAAAAATGTTTATCTTTTAGAGATACATTCTGAAATATTTACAAGGAAAATGATATGCTATCTGGGATTTCCTTAAAAATAAGTTAATGTGGGAGGCAGAGGAAGCAGGTAATAGATGACATTCATCCATCCATGAGTTGTATGTCTTAAAGTTGAATGATGGGTACGTTGAGGTTCACTACAATATTCTCTCTACTTTTCTGAATGCTTTATGTTTGCAGTTATAAAATGATTTTTAAAAGTGTTTGAATGCTGTAGGCTATCAGAGCAAACATGCTCACTCTTACAACTAATTCAACAAATGTAAAGAAAAATACTTTTTGGCCTATTGAATTAGCAACAATCTTATTTTAGTAGTAATTTCTAAGGTTAGGTGAAACATTTGCATGTATTGTAGCAGGAATATAAACTGGTAGGTATGGGTTGGTGGCTCTAGTGGTAAAGAATCCACCTGTCAATTCAGGAGACATAAGAGCTGCTGCTGCTGCTGCTGCTAAGTCGCTTCAGTCGTGTCCGACTCTGTGTGACCCCAGAGACGGCAGCCCACCAGGCTCCGCCATCCCTGGGATTCTCCAGGCAAGAACACTGGAGTGGGTTGCCATTTCCTTCTCCAGTGCATGAAAGTCAAAAGTAAAAGTAAAGTCGCTCAGTCATGTCTGACTCATCACGACCCCATGGACTGCAGCCCACCAGGCTCCTCTGTCCATGGGATTTTCCAGGCAAGAGTAATGGAGTGGGTTGCCATTGCCTTCTCTGAGACGTAAGAGACTCAGCTTTAATTCCTGGGTCAGGAAGATTCCCTGGAGGAGAGCCAGGCAACCCACTCCACTATTCTTGCCTGAAAAATCCCATGGACAGAGGATCCTGGCAGTCTACAGCCCATAGTGTCTCAAAGAGTCAGACATGACTGAAATGACTTAGCATGCATTCATACACTAGCTGGCCAAAAAGTTCATTTGGAAAACCTAAACGGATGTTTTAGCCAACCCAATAAAACACTTTTGGAAAGCAATTTGGTAGTATGTGGTTAGAATATTAAAAGAAATATTTCTATCCTTTCTATCCTACTTAGAAGAAGGAAATGTATTCTTATATCCATATTCTTTAAATCAGTGATTTTATAGAATAGTTCCATATCCCCAATTGTTGAGATAAAGAGGAAAAGCTTTATAATTAACAAATAAGTTCATTACATGATTATTTATGTGCTTAGTTGCTCAGTCATGTCTGACTCTTTGTGACCCCATAGACTGTAGCCTGCCAGGCTCCTCTGTCTATGGGGATTTTCCAGGCAAGAATACTGGAATGGATTGCCATGCCTTCCTCCAGGGGATCTTCCCAACCCAGGGATCGATCCCCAGTCTCCCACATTGCCGGTGGATTCTTTACCATCTGAGCCACCAAGGAAGCCCAATGATTATTTATAGTAATGAAAAAATACCTAGAAACCAAATATAGGTCCAAAACAAGGTAAAATTAATTATAGCAAATATTATTGGCAATTAAAATGTTTGAAAAGGTCTATAGTTTGAGGGAAAGCTTATGTTATAAATTTGTTAAATATAGGGAATATTTTATAACTTATAGTCATTGTATTTTCCAAAGCTGGGGAAGGAAAGGGGGAAAGAGAATGGATGGATAGACAGGTAGATGATGGATGGATAGATTGTTATTTTTCTCACAATTTGACATTAACCCTCCTTCCTTGGTGGAGTTATGTAACTACCTCTACCAGTGAAAGTGACAGAAATGCTGCTATTGCCTTCCAAAGATGACCCATTAAGGAATCTTGTCTGGTTCTCTCTCTTGAGACAAATAGCTCTGGGAATCTGAGCTGCCATCGAGATGTCCACCTTGTCCCTGAAGCCCATGTTGAAAAGACTGTGTGGCCAGACCACGAACAGAGATGAAAAATGCCTGAGGAATCCCAGGTACTTGAGTCTTCAAGTCCAGGCACCAGACACAAGAATATAGAAGCCACCAAGGGGAGTCTTACCCCAGCCCCAGCTCAACTGCAACCACATGCACAACCCCAGCCAGAAGTCCCAGCTGAGGTGCTCCTGAATTCCTGACCTACAGACAATACATGATTATTGCCGTTTTAGGTCACTGAGTTTTGGTGTGATTTCTTATGCAGCAATAGATTACTACGTAAATATACAAAATGTGTAACTATGTAAAAGTAATAGCAAAAATATATTTAAATGAACAAGATACCCCAAAGTATTAACAATGATCATCTCCAGTGGAACTATGTCTGTTTTCTTCCTTCCCCTTCCTTCTGAATTTATCAAATGATCATATATTTCCTTGAAAAACTGAAAAACTAGATTGTGTGTTGAAAAGCATTTAACTGTGACTTTTTTTGGCATCCAAGCTCCCTTAGTCACATTCAAGGGTGCCCATTAGGCTTTCCTGAGGATCATTTGCTGCTGCATGAAGCCTCGAGGGGTCCTAGAGACATTCTCATCCAGTCCAGCCTCCCAGCTGCTCTAAATCTCCTGTTTACATGCCCATGAGACTGTTGCTGCCCAGCTTTTCTGTGAATGAAAGGTCTCCATGACAGGGAACTTCACCCATCCAGAGCCAGTGGTTTCCATCTTCAATCTCAGATGACACAAAATCTTCCCTTCTAATGAACTGAAGAGTTCTCCCTGGAGCTTCCATTCACTGATACTGTTCATGAAACCAATATTCATTAAGTCTTTGTTGAAGGCCTACCATGTGCCATGCATTGTTCTAAGTCCTGGGATACAACAGAGAACAAGAGAGATAAAGTCTTTTTCCAAGGAGCTTAGATTCTAGTGGGGGAGAAACACAGTTTACATATATATATTTTTAAAAAAACAGTACTAAGAACTATGAAGAAAGTAAGGCAAGGCAAGGGGATTAAAAGCGAGGAGAGTACAATTTTTAAGAAGGTGGTCAGGGCAGGCCACCCTGGGGAGGTGACCCTGGAGGCCTGACAGAAGTGAGAGAGGGAGCCTTATGAATATCTGAGGGAAGAACATTCCTGATGGAGCGGCATCAAGGGCAAGTTCTAAAGCAGAAGCCTGCTCGGCTTATCTGAGTGACAGCAGGAAGGCCAGGATGACTGGACAATGGTGAATTCTGGAGAGAAAGGGAGGAGAAAGAGGGCAGGGGAGATCGTGGGGGCAGAGCAAAAAGACCTTGAGGGCTGTGCTGAGGACTTTAGATTTCAGCTAAGAGTCACGGGAAACTGCCAGAGATTTCTGAGCAGAGGACTGACAGGCGCTGATTGATTCTTTGAAAGCATCACCCCAGCTGCTGTGTGAGAACAGAAAGGTGAAGAAGAGGGAGAAGGGGAGACCAGTGAGGAGGTTGCTCTAATTGTCCAGGTAGCAAATGGGTTATAAGTGGTTGGACTCTAGATGTATTTTATTTATTCATTTTTTAAAATGTTTAATTATTCATTCATTCATTTATTTAACTGCATCGGTTCTTAGTTATGGCACATGGGATCTTTGTTGGTGCATGCAAGTTTTTTAGTTGAGGCAATGTGGGATCTGGGGATGCCCTGGTGGCTCAGCAGTAAAGATTCCCACCTGCAGGAGATGTGAGTTCGATTGCTGGTTTGGAAGATCTCTGGAGGAGAAAATGGCAAACTACTCCAGCACTCTTGCCTGAAGAATCCCTTGGGTGGAGGAGCCTGGGGGGCTATAGTTCATAGGGTTCAAAGAGTTGGACACAACTGAAGCGACCGAGCGCACACACAAACAGGAGAATAAGAGGAGCGTCTGAGATAATTCCAAGTTCCCGTCACACAGGCAACTTTACATCAACGAATATTCGTGTAGGATGGTGGGATGCCCTATGAATAAAACATGGCTGGCTTATGTACTCCCTAGAAAGAGAGAGACACACTCCCAGGTCATTTTAATATATTATTGCCTAATATATTAAAGATCCGGTTTAAAAAAGTTTAGGATTTTTCTTTTGAAAATTAAAAACCAACAATAATAAAAAATAAATGTTATGCTAAATATTAAACTGAATATACTTGGGATCCCAGAAAACAGGCAGGAAGGACTTTCTAAGGGAGAAATAGCTATAGGAGAGTTGGATTTGTCAGCTTGGCAGATGAAGATCTTTCCCAGGGGTGGGACTAGCCTGGCTGAGGCCTGAAGACAACACCAAACACTGGATATTACCTGAAGTGAGTGTGAAAGGTAGGGCATTGAAGGAAATGAGGGTGGAAGTGCATACAGAGCCTAAGCCAAGAGTCTTGCCATTCTAAGGAGATGAGGTTTTATCCCGAGGACAATGAGGGGCTGTGGGTGAGTATTAAACCAAGAAGATCCGTAGTGAGGTGTGGACCTCAGAAAGATCATCCTGGCAAACAAAGTGTAAAGAAAGGAGCTGCAATCACATTGGAGGTCAGTGTGGAAGTTGTAATAGTAGTTCAGGTAAAAAATGCTAAGGGACTCTAGTAACACAGTAGATAGAAGCAAATAAACTGAGTGTGTGTGTGTGTGTGTTAGTCACTCAGTCGTGTACGACTCTTTGCAACCCCATGGACTGTAGTCCACCACGTTTCTCGTCCATGGAATTCTCCAGGCAAAAATACTGAAGTGGGTTGCCATCTCCATCTCCAGGATACCATCCTGACCCAGGAACTGAACCTGGGTCTCCTGCATTGCAGGCAAGGGAGGATGTGTTTTAAAGAAAAAGAAGATAGGATGGACCTTGAGGGCACTGCACTAAGTCAGACAAAAAGACAAACATTGTAGGATATCACATACATAATCAATTTTTAAATCCTAATTTATAGATACAGAGAACAGATTGGCTGTTGCCAGAAGCAGGGATGTAGGTGAGCAAAAATGGGTAAAGAGGGTCATAAGATGCAAACTTCCAATTTTAAGGCAAGTAAGTCCTAGGGATATGATATCATGTATAGCATGGTGACGGTAGTTAATGATACTTGACATTTAAATGTTGCTAAGAGAGTAAATCTGGAAAGTTCTCATCATGAAAAAAAATTTGTAACTATATGTAGTGATGTTAACTAAACTTGTGGTAATCATTTTGCAATAGCTACACATATCAACTCCTTATGATTATACCTAAAACTAATAAATGTTGAATGTCAATTATATCTCAATTTTAAAGATTAAAAAAGAAGAAACAAAAGGTAAAATGGGCAGGTCTTGAGGGCTGACGGAATGTTGGGGTGATTCAGTGTGGTCTAGGATGGTTCAAGTTCCTGATATGAGTGACTGAGGTGGAAAATCAGGGGAGAGTCTGTGATCGTAAATGGACATCCTGAGTATGAGCTGCCTGAGCGATACTTAGGGGGCTGGTCCTGCATGCAGTTAGATAGGGAAGTCTGAAGATCGGGGCAAGGATGCAGATCTGTCCTTGACATTCTCAGTCAGTTCAGTTCAGCCACTAAGTCGTGTCCAACTCTTTGCGACCCCATGGACTGCAGCACACCAGGCTTCCCTGTCCATCACCAACTCCTGGAGCCTACTCAAACTCATGTCCATCGAGTCAGTGATGCCAGCTAACCATCGCATCCTCTGTCATCCCCTTCTCCTCCTGCTTTCAATCTTTCCCAGCATCAGGGTCTTTTTAAGTGAGTCCATTCTTCAAATCAGGTAGCCAAACTATTGGAGATTCAGCTTCAGCATCAGTCTTTCCAATGAATATTCAGGACTGATTTCTATTAGGATGGACTGGTTGGATCTCCCTGCAGTCCAAGGGACTCTTAAGAGTCTTCTTCACCACCAGAGTTCAAAACAATCAATTCTTTGGTGCTCAACTTTCTTTATAGTCCAACTCTCACATCTATACATGACTACTGGAAAAATCATACCTTTGACTAGACAGGCCATTGTTGGCAAAGTAATGTCTATGCTTTTGAATATGTTGTTTAAGTTGGTCATAGCTTTTCTTCTAAGGAGCAAGCGTCTTTTAATTTCATGGCTGCAGTCACCATCTGCAATGATTTTGGAGCTCCCAAAAATAAAGCGTCTGTTTCCACTGTTTCTCCATCTATTGCCATGAAGTGATGGGACCAGATGCCATGATCTTTGTTTTCTGAATGTTGGGTGCCAACTTTTTCACTCTCCTCTTCACTTACAAACAGAAGGCTCTTTAGGTCCTCTTCACTTTCTGCCAGAAGGGTGGTGTCAACTGCATATTTGAGGGTGTTGATATTTCTCCAGGCAATCTTGATTCCAGCTTGTGCTTCATCCAGCCCACCGTTTCTCATGATGTACTCTGCATACAAGTTAAATAAGCAGGGTGACAATATACAGCCTTGATGTACTCCTTTTCCGATATGGAACCAGTCTGTTGTTCCGTATCCAGTTCTAACTGTTGCTTCTTGATCACATACAGATTTCTCAGAAGGCAGGTCAGTTGGTCTGGTATTCCCATCTCTCTTAAGAATTTTCCACAGTTTGTTGTGATCTACACAGTCAAAGGCTTTGGCATAGTCAATAAAGCAGAACTAGATGTTTGTCTGGAACTCTCTTGCTTTTTCAATGATCCAACAGATGTTGGAAATTTGATCTCTGGCTCCTCTGCCTTTTCTAAATCCACCTTGAACATGGAAGTTCACGATTCACATACTGTTGAAGCCTGCCTTGGAGAATTGTGAGCATTACTTTGCTAGCCTGTGAGATGAGTGCAATTGTGTGGTAGTTTGAGCATTCTTTGGCATTGCCCTTCTTTGGGATTGGAATGAAAACTGACCTTTTCCAGTCCTGTGGCCACTGCTGAGTTTTCCAAATTTGCTAGCATATTGAGTGGAGCACTTTCATAGCAGCATCTTTTAGGATTTGAAATAGCTCAACTGGAATTCAATCCTCTTCACTAGCTTTGTTTGTGGTGATGCTTCCTAAGGCCCACTTGACTTCACATTCCAGGATGTCTGGCTCTAGGTGAGTGATCACACCATCATGATTATCTGGGTCATGAAGATCTTTTTTTGTACAGTTCTTCTGTGTATTCTTGCCACCTCATCTTAATATCTTCTGCTTCTGTTAGGTCCATACCATTTCTGTTCTTTATTTTACCCATCTTTGTATGAAAAGTTCCCTTGGTATTTCTAATTTTCTTGAAGAGATCTCTAGTCTTTCTAATTCTATTTTTTTCCTATACTTCTTTGCATTGATCACTGAGGAAAGCTTTCTTATCTCTCCTTGCTATTCTTTGTAACTCTGCATTCAAATGGGTATATCTTTCCTTTTCTCCTTTGCCTTTCACTTCTCTTCTTTTCACAGCTATTTGTAAGGCCTCCTCAGACAATCATTTTGCCTTTTTGCATTTCTTTTTCTTGGAGATGGTCTTGATACCTACCTCCTGTACAATATCACGAACCTCCATCCATAGTTCTTCAGACACTCTGTCTATCAGATCTAATCCCTTGAATCTATTTCTCACTTCCACTGTATAATCATAAGGGATTTGATTTAGGTCACACCTGAATGGTCTAGTGGTTTTCCCTACTTTCTTCAATTTAAGTCTGAATTTGGCAATAAAGAGTTCATGATCTGAGTCACAGTCCTCTCCTTGTTTTTGCTGACTGTATAAAGCTTCTCCATTTTTTGGCTGCAAAGAATATAATCAATCTGATTTTGGTATTGACCATCTGGTAATGTCCATGTGTAGTCTTCTCTTGGGTTGTTGGAAGAGGGTGTTTGCTATGACCAGTGTGTTCTCTTGGGAAAACTCTATTAACCTTTGCCCGGCTTCATTCTGTACTCCAAGACCAAATTTGCCTGTTACTCCAGGTGTTTCTTGACTTCCTACTTTTGCATTCCAGTCCCCTATAATGAAAAGGACATCTTTTTTGGGTGTTAGTTCTTGAAGGTCTTGTAGGTCTTCATAGAACTGTTCAGCTTCTTCAGCATTACTGGTCAGGGCATAGACTTGGATTACTGTGATATTGAATGGTTTGCCTTTGAAATGAACAGGGATCATTCTGTTATTTTTGAGATTGCATCCAAGTACTGCATTTCAGACTCTTTTGTTGACTATGATGGCTATTCCATTTCTTCTAAGGGATTCTTGCCCACAGTAGTAGATATCATGGTCATCTGAGTTAAATTCACCCATTTCAGTCCATTTTAGTTTGCTGATTCCTAAAATGTTGATGTTCACTCTTGCCATCTCTTGTTTGACCACTTCCAGTTTGCCTTGATTCATGGACCTAACTTTCCAAGTTCCTATGCAGTATTGCTCTTTACAGCATTGGACTTTACTTCCATCACCAGTCACATCCACAACTGGGTCTTGTTGTTGCTTTGGCTCAATCTCTTCATTCTTTCTGGAGTTATTTCTCCACTGATCTCCAGTAGCATAGTTGGCACCTACTGACCTGGGGAGTTCATCTTTCAGTGTCCTATCTTTTTGCCTTTTTATACTGTTTCATGTTCAAAATCTCAGACTCACCCTAGATCTACTGAATCAAAGTCTGCATTTTAACAGGATCTGCCCCCTCCCATGCCATGATTTGTAGACATGCATGTGCTAAGTCACTTCAGTCATGTCTAACCCTTAGCGACCCTATGGACTGTAGCTTGCCAGGATCTTCTGTCCATGGGATTATTCAGAGAAGAATACTGAGTGTGTTGCCATGCCCTTCTCCAGGGGATCTTCTCAACCCAGGACTGAACCTGCATCTCTTATATCTCCTGCATTGGCAAGCAGGTTCTTTACCACTAGCACCATCTCCCACAGGGCTGATTTAAATTACAGGTTGGCAACAAGGAGCTACTGTCTAGCACAAGGAATCTGCTCAATGTTACCTGGCAGCCTGGATGGGAGGGGAGTTTGGGGGAGAATGGATAGATGTATGTGTATGGCTGAGTCCCTTTGCTGTCCACCTGAAACTATCACAACACTGTTAATCAGCTATATTCCAATATAATATAAAAAGTAAAAAAAAAAAAAGTCCTAGGGAAAAAAATCTGAATTGAATTGGGAAGATGGAGTACCAAATAAAGAATAACTCAAAGGACAAAAATAAAATAAAATAAATAAATTACAGGTTGCTTCAGTCCATGCCTATTTTAAAGTAAATTATCTAGAGCTGAGCCTACCACTGATTACAGTCTGGCCAGCCCAAGTCAATTGGACTAGTTCATTCTAGATGCCAAGTTTTACACTTGCTACCTTTGGGTACCATAGAGTTGAAAGCATATAAAGGCTATCTAGAATTGAGCTAGGGAGTCAACCGCCTGTATTTGATTCCTCTTTCTACAATGTAGTGGTTGGATGGCTTTGCACAAATCATTTAACTTCTCTGTGCCTGTTTCCTCATCTGTGAAAAGGAGATGGTACCTAATTCATAGAGTTATTTCAAAATTTATTGATACATGACTTAAAGTACTGGAATAGGACTTGGGACTATAAAGTATTCAATAATTGTGAGAATCAGTAAAATCTTCATTTAATGCACCTCACAAAATCATGACATTTTGGAGGTTCAGAAACGTTAAGTCTGCCCAAGTCACACTAGCTCGAGAGGTGTAAACCTGTGACTGGGTCACAAGTGAGGTCTGGCCACACCTGTGACTCTCACAGCAGATGTTAATACATCACAGGCTATGTGAATGGCATCCTCATCATGCACTGCTCAGCCTGCACAGCTGTGTACAATGGACTTGCCCTTTCTGTGTTCAGAACATCAGAATCTATCTGCCTTCATGTAGGCTATGAAGAGAGAGAAAGGGACCCACTGTCTACACTCATATAATCTTAATTAGCCTTTTGATTTTGCTTGAGGTCAGTAATGAGTTCTGTGATTATGACTTGTGGAGTTAATTTCAGTTAGTCAGTTCAGTCGCTCAGTCAGGTCCTACTCTTTGCAACCTAAGCTTTGGTTTTCCTTGGCATCAACTAATAACTCAATCTATTTCACAAAGTAGTGAAGTCTGAGTGGTGAAGTGGTGAAGTCTGATAAAATGAGATAAAGCATAGAAAACACTTAGACTTTATGCCTTGATAATCTCTGAGTTCAATGAAAGTTAACTCACTATTCTTTAAGAAGCAGAATAGTCTCTTGGTTATAAGCACAAATATTGGAATCTAATGGATTTAATCTTGAATCTTGTTCCATCATTTACAAGCCATAGGACTTGGTTCCTCATCCTATAAAAATGGGGGGCTAATACAGGTCCTTCATTGCGGAGTTGCAAAGATGGAAACATGAGTCAAGAACTTAACATAATGCCTGGTATATTCTTCAGTCAAGTGAAAAGTAAAGAGAAAGTGTTAGTTGCTTGGTTGTGTCTGATTGTTTGTGACCTCACGGACTATAGCCTGCCAAGTTCCTCTGTCCATGAAATTCTCCAGGCAAGAATACTGGAGTGGGTAGCCATTCCCTTCTCCAAGGGATCTTCCTGACCCAGGGACTGAACCTAGGTCTCTCACGTTGCAGTCATATTCTTTACCCTCTGAGTCACCAGGGAAGACCAATAATCCTTAGTGATGAGATGGTTGGATGGCATCACTGACTCAATGGACATGAGTTTGAGTAAGCTCTGGGAGTTGGTGATGGACAGGGAAGCCTGGTATACTGCAGTCCATGGGGTCGCAAAGAATCGGACATGACTGAGTGACTGAACTGAACTGAACTCTCCAAATATTTTTCTCTCTCCACCTTCCAGGCACACAATAAGTTTGTAGCTTCCCAATATAAAGTTCTGTGTGATGGTATGACTACTTTGGCCAATGAAATTGAGCAGAACTGATACGTCACTTCTGGGCAGAAGTTTTTAAGAGTTGTTGTACAATCTTCCACATCCCCTTTGCTCTCCTGGGGAGACTGTGGGAACACAGGTCCCTTTGTCAGCCTGGATCCAGAGAGTCTACAGAGAGCAGAGGCTGCCTGATGACCCCAATGGACATGTACAGTGAGCAAGAAGAAAACCTTAGTTGTGTTAAGCCACAGAGAATGTGAGGTCATTTGTTATTACAGAATAACCTAGTCCACCTGCCTAACAAATGTGATACAGAGTACCATCTCAAATGACTATCAGTTATCGTTATTAAAATCATTGTCCTTGAGTGGCTTACAACTTATGTAGAACAGAAGCAAGACTTAAGAAAAAGGAATTATTAAGTAATAAGTCTTCACTGCTTATTAGAAGTGCTAAATAAATGAAAAAATTTTAAATTTTAATATAGTATATATTCTAGAAGGCAGTGAAGAGAAAGAGAGGACTGTCCTACAATGATTAGAAATGGTCTTGTTTTATATTAAAACCAAATTTACCAGGGCTCTAATTTTTGTTCTATCTGAAGTAAAAAGGAAATTTAATTTCTGATGTGTCTTGTCATATAACCTAGACCTTGAGTTCTTGGGAACATTCTTGAATCGAATATTTGAGCAATTTTAGCAACCAGGGCCTCCCTGAGTGTAACCTGCTTTTATTAAATCTCAATTTTCAAGACAGATGTCTTCCCTTTTGGCTTTTCATTAAAGAAAAGAATTTGCTTTATATATATATATACACATATATATATACAAATATACATATATATATTTATAAAGCTGGATCACTTTGCTGTAGACCTAAAACTAACACAACATTGTAAATCAAATATACTTCAATGAAAATATATTTATACATAATTTTTAAAAAAAAAAAGAAAGAGAAGAGGAGGGAGGGAGGGTGAGTAGTTATGGAATACAAGGATGTTTTGTCCTTTCTTACTAACCGCGTTTCTTCCCTTGCGTCCTCCCTGGTTTGAAGCACTCTGTGCTCTTGTCTGCCATCCAGGTTCTAGGATCCACGGGGATCTAGTTGGTAGGATTAGGATGAGAAGGCTGCAGTGGGGGAAGCTGTGGCAAAGATCACAGCTTCCAGCAGCAGGTGCCGGCCTGAAGCACCAAAAGACCAGGTGGGAACAGCCAGAGCCCAGAGCCTCGGAGCAAAGTCACACCTGTGAGCCCAGAAGGATGAGCAAGGCCCATGGTGGGAAGGCACCCAGGCTGTGCAAAGACTTCTCCCTGCTGCTCTAAGACTGCCTCAGCTCCCTCCTCACCCAGATGCCTTCTGAGAAAGGGGATGAGGGGTGGAGGAAACACAACCCAAAGAGGAGTTTAAACTTGGAATTGATGACGCAAAGCAGGGATCTAAACTGAAAAACACTTTGCCTGGAATAATGGGAACCCTAGAGCAAGAAGAGATCAGTTTTAGAAAACTGAAGTACTAGTTTTCACACCTGGATAAATTTTGACTCCACCATATACTTATTTATAGTCACGTTCAGTGAAATTATGGTGATTGTAAAGTAGTAATGTTTGAACAAGGGTGAAAAAAATTAACCCACCAGCAATGTGGCTCCTTTCTTGCAAGTCACTAAGGCAGTGTTCACGATGTTAGTAGTTCTCCATGTTAAAGTGTGCATCAGAATCATCTGGAAGTCTTGTTAGAATGCTGATTACAGGACCCATACCCACAGTTTCTATTTCAGTAGATCTGGGGAGGGCCTAGAACCAGCATTTCTAACAAGTTCCCAGGGGATGCTGATCTGCTGGTCCAGGGACCACACTTTAAGAACCACTGCACTAATTCATCTAAAGTCCAGTGTGTTCAGCTAGGTCTTCTATGATTTCTCTAGTTGATACTTAATACTGGCAGATGAAAGACTATCTAATGCAGCTGCGGCTACCCATGTTATCCTTGTCTTCTCCATCATCATCATCATCATAACCACCACCACTATTGCTGACGGAGTGTTTACTATGAGCAAGCACTGTACTAAGTGCTTATAAAGTTGATCTCATTTAATCCCCACAAATACCATTACTTTCAGTTTCCAGGTGAAAGAACTAAGGCTTTGAGAAGCCATTGAACTTACTCAAAGTTACAGAGCCCCCACGTGGCCTGGCTCGATCTCAAACTGGGCAGCCTGCCCTAGAGCCCAGTCTCTAAACCCCTGGTGCTTCCCTCTGTCACTTGGACAATGTTCTTTAAAATGGGGTGACTGAGGGGCCTCCAGGGTCTCAGAACTGATTTTTTTTTAAAGCACTGAATGTGAAAAACACTTTGTGTTAGTTGTTCTTAAGCCACCTTAGACACTGGGGCCTTTCTAGGCACGTTTTCTCTAGCTGCCGCCCGCCACCATTCCACACGTTGAAAAATTTGTTTATTTCTGGCTGTGCCTGGTCTTCATTGCTGCGCTCAGGCTTCCCCTAGTTGCACTGAGTCGGGGCCAGGCTTCGTTGCGGTGCCTGGGCTTCTCTCTGTGGTGGGGTCTCTTGCAGCAGAGCACGGGTTCTAGGGTGCGCAGGCTACAGTAGTTGCTGCACATGGGCGCAGTAGTTGGGGCCCCTGGGCTTAGCTGCTCCAAGGCATGTGGAATCTTCCCAGGCCAGGGATTAAATCTGTGTCCCCTGCATTGGCAGGTGGATTCTCATCCACTACACCACCAGGGAAGTCCCACCTTTTCACTTTTAAACTCTCCCGTCTCCATGCCCCAGAGCTTCTATTCCTTTCCTAACAGAGTTTAGCTCTCTCTGCCTTCTTGTTTTGAGTTCTTGGGAACATTCTTGAATCGAATATTTGAGCAATTTTAGCAACCAGGGCCTCCCTGAGTGTAACCTGCTTTTATTAAATCTCAATTTTCAAGACAGATGTCTTCCCTTTTGGCTTTTCATTAAAGAAAAGAATTTGCTTTATATATATATATACACATATATATATACAAATATACATATATATATTTATAAAGCTGGATCACTTTGCTGTAGACCTAAAACTAACACAACATTGTAAATCAAATATACTTCAATGAAAATATATTTATACATAATTTTTTTAAAAAAAAGAAAGAGAAGAGGAGGGAGGGAGGGTGAGTAGTTACGGAATACAAGGATGTTTTGTCCTTTCTTACTAACCGCATTTCTTCCCTTGCGTCCTCCCTGGTTTGAAGCACTCTGTGCTCTTGTCTGCCATCCAGGTTCTAGGATCCACGGGGATCTAGTTGGTAGGATTAGGATGAGAAGGCTGCAGTGGGGGAAGCTGTGGCAAAGATCACAGCTTCCAGCAGCAGGTGCCGGCCTGAAGCACCAAAAGACCAGGTGGGAACAGCCAGAGCCCAGAGCCTCGGAGCAAAGTCACACCTGTGAGCCCAGAAGGATGAGCAAGGCCCATGGTGGGAAGGCACCCAGGCTGTGCAAAGACTTCTCCCTGCTGCTCTAAGACTGCCTCAGCTCCCTCCTCACCCAGATGCCTTCTGAGAAAGGGGATGAGGGGTGGAGGAAACACAACCCAAAGAGGAGTTTAAACTTGGAATTGATGACGCAAAGCAGGGATCTAAACTGAAAAACACTTTGCCTGGAATAATGGGAACCCTAGAGCAAGAAGAGATCAGTTTTAGAAAACTGAAGTACTAGTTTTCACACCTGGATAAATTTTGACTCCACCATATACTTATTTATAGTCACGTTCAGTGAAATTATGGTGATTGTAAAGTAGTAATGTTTGAACAAGGGTGAAAAAAATTAACCCACCAGCAATGTGGCTCCTTTCTTGCAAGTCACTAAGGCAGTGTTCACGATGTTAGTAGTTCTCCATGTTAAAGTGTGCATCAGAATCATCTGGAAGTCTTGTTAGAATGCTGATTACAGGACCCATACCCACAGTTTCTATTTCAGTAGATCTGGGGAGGGCCTAGAACCAGCATTTCTAACAAGTTCCCAGGGGATGCTGATCTGCTGGTCCAGGGACCACACTTTAAGAACCACTGCACTAATTCATCTAAAGTCCAGTGTGTTCAGCTAGGTCTTCTGTGATTTCTCTAGTTGATACTTAATACTGGCAGATGAAAGACTATCTAATGCAGCTGCGGCTACCCATGTTATCCTTGTCTTCTCCATCATCATCATCATCATAACCACCACCACTATTGCTGACGGAGTGTTTACTATGAGCAAGCACTGTACTAAGTGCTTATAAAGTTGATCTCATTTAATCCCCACAAATACCATTACTTTCAGTTTCCAGGTGAAAGAACTAAGGCTTTGAGAAGCCATTGAACTTACTCAAAGTTACAGAGCCCCCACGTGGCCTGGCTCGATCTCAAACTGGGCAGCCTGCCCTAGAGCCCAGTCTCTAAACCCCTGGTGCTTCCCTCTGTCACTTGGACAATGTTCTTTAAAATGGGGTGACTGAGGGGCCTCCAGGGTCTCAGAACTGATTTTTTTTTAAAGCACTGAATGTGAAAAACACTTTGTGTTAGTTGTTCTTAAGCCACCTTAGACACTGGGGCCTTTCTAGGCACGTTTTCTCTAGCTGCCGCCCGCCACCATTCCACACGTTGAAAAATTTGTTTATTTCTGGCTGTGCCTGGTCTTCATTGCTGCGCTCAGGCTTCCCCTAGTTGCACTGAGTGGGGGCCAGGCTTCGTTGCGGTGCCTGGGCTTCTCTCTGTGGTGGGGTCTCTTGCAGCAGAGCACGGGTTCTAGGGTGCGCAGGCTACAGTAGTTGCTGCACATGGGCGCAGTAGTTGGGGCCCCTGGGCTTAGCTGCTCCAAGGCATGTGGAATCTTCCCAGGCCAGGGATTAAATCTGTGTCCCCTGCATTGGCAGGTGGATTCTCATCCACTACACCACCAGGGAAGTCCCACCTTTTCACTTTTAAACTCTCCTGTCTCCATGCCCCAGAGCTTCTATTCCTTTCCTAACAGAGTTTAGCTCTCTCTGCCTTCTTGTCACTTTCTCAACCATCCCTGGTGGGGAAGCAGAGGACACAGGAAGAGGTGCTTGCTTGAGCTCCTAACTAAATTGAATTTTGCTCACCAAAAAGCCACCCCCCAGAGGGAAATTATATCATTGTGAGCAGAAGCAGCTGTTAGCAAATGTGTTTTAAGTAGGGGCCATTTTTATTTGATGTGCATAGTTAAAAATTAAAAAACTCACTTGTATGGAGAAGCAAGTCCAGTGATAGGCTTGAACAAGACAAACTTGAATAGGAACAATCGAAATTAAGCCCACCTTCTGAGATCAGCTAGTCCCAAAGGGTATTTATCATCATCTCCCATTATGCCAGCCCCTCAGTGTGCTATTCTTTGAACTACCCTTTGCCCCACTGGTAGAGGCCTCCACAGTGTGAGCCAACCTCAGACTCAAACTTTAAAATAATTAATTAGTCAGCTGCCAAGAATGTGCTTCTTCATTTTCCTCCATAGGAACTTCCAGTCTAGGTGTCACATGGGACAGGGCAAAGTCATCTTCCGAGTCCATCTGAGGAGGAGAATGTATGTTCTTGTTTGCCAGGTCTGACTCAGCTTTGCTTCCTGCAAAAGGGAAAGGGAAAACCTAAAGTGAACCCCACTGCTCCCTCCTTGTCCTCCTCCTCCCTGGGTCAAGTGCATGTTCCAGCTGGATCCAACTCAGCGCAGGGTTGGGAGACACCTTCCCAGGGATCAGCTACACAGAGCTAGTCATGGTCTGGTAGTCACAGTGTCAGGCAGCTGACGTGGAAGGGGGGAAACAGGAGACCAGGGAGGGTAGGAATAAAGGAGCGGGGTGGGAGATGGTAGGCACATGGTGTCAGCGCTGGCTGGTCACTGATCAGCCATGGGTGGTAATTGACTGGTTGGTTCCGGGCTTCCAAGCAGAGCCTTTTGCTCCCTCCAACACAGAACTGATAAATGTCCACTTGCTCTTATCCTATCCTCAGCCTCTCATTCTCTCTCTTGTGTACATTCTCTCTTGCCTATTTTCCTGATTGTAAAAGAAATACATGTTTCCTGAAAAAAAAAAAAAGTAAATCAAGACCCCCTCCATCCAAAAATCACCACTGTTAACAGTTCTATGTATATTCTTCCAGATTTTTTCCATGTATCTAAATGTATAATTTTTTGAAATAACATTGCATCATGCCATATGTACTGTTTCACAACGTGCTGTTTTTTTTTTCTACTTCATAATAAATTGTAAATCTCTCACTATGGCAGTTAGTATACATCTACATCATTATTCCTGGTGGTACATTATATGGCACACGATTACAATTTATTTAACAATTCCCTCTTGCTGAACTCAGTGCTGGACTAGAATCTTTGTCTCTTCCCAATCCCCACACCCAGCAACAAACTAACATAACAATGTTTGCCCCACAGCTCTAACTGGTTCTCACCCTTTGTGTTGGGGCTCCTAGGGCTTTCTCCTGAAGCTCCCCATCTCCTTGTAAGTTCCTTGTGGGTGGGACCATGTTCTCCAAACATCAGAAACTCCTACAGCCTGTGCAAAACTGCCAGAGACTGACTGATACACAGCCAGCCAGCCAGCCAATCTCTTAAAGCAGTATTTGCTCCTAAACTGGACCTCTTCCTATCAAGAGTTCCCCCACCTGTGCTTTACTCCCCTCCCCGCTCACATGTGTTCTAACCTGCCCTCTGTCTCTGTCTCACTTTCACTCTCCCTTCTTGTGTTCACCTTAAGCTTACTGTGCTGACACACACTCTAAAATTCTTCCTCTTTGTTTTTCTCTTCTCTTTTTCCTCTCCACACAATATACAGACCCATGTCACACTCTCACACCCACATCCTCACACACATACACACACCCCCCACATGCCCTCACACACACACCTCTAGATGGAGTGTCCATCACACTCTGCATCCCTCGCTCTGTTCTTGGTCTCTCCTCCTCAGTGAAGAAAAGCCAGCCTTTAAAACACCAGACTAGGGATTCCTTGGCAGGCCAGTGGTTAAGACTCAGCACTCTCACTGCTAAGGGCCTGGATTCAATCCCTGGTTGGAGAACTAAAATCCTACAAGCCACAGGGGGCAGCCAAAAAAAAAAAAAAAAAAGACAAACACATAGGCTGAGCAGCCCTGCTGACGACTGGCCATCTAGTTGCAATATTGTTGAGGGGCTAATTTATTTAAACCCTAGAGCCCATGGAATTCCTCCATCCCTTCAAGCTGCATTGAATTTGAACTGAGAAAAGTAGAAATAAACGGAGAAAGCAATGTTATCTTGGATCCTCGTGGTGCTAACAGGACTAGAAATTGCTGATGCTTTGAGAAAGCATTTACAGGTCAATGAATGGAGACATAACTATGAGCTGGTTCAGAAGGAAATCTTCAGGTGTGTCAGGAGGATTTGGAAGAGGCCTGGAAATGACTAGGAGTTAGTTTGGAGCGCTTCTACCAGCTTTCAAATGAGCATGACTGTACTTTATCTAGGTCGAAGGATTTGTCTGTGTTCTGATTAGCCTCACCTTCAGAAAAACATCTATTTCTGCTTTATTGACTATGCCAAAGCCTTTGACTGTGTGGATCACAATCGACTGTGGAAAAATCTGAAAGAGATGGGAATACCAGACCACCTAACCTGCCTCTTGAGAAACCTATATGCAGATTAGGAAGCAACAGTTAGAACTGGACATGGAACAACAGACTGATTCCAAATAGGAAAAGGAGTACGTCAAGGCTATATATTGTCACCTGCTTATTTAACTTATATGCAGAGTACATCATGAGAAATGCTGGATTGGAGGGAGGTCAAGCTGGAATCAAGACTGCTGGGAGAAATATCAACACTCTCAGATATGCAGATGATGCCACCGTTATGGCAGAAAGTGAAGAGGAACTAAAAAGCCTCTTGATGATAGTGAAAGAGGAAAGTGAAATAGTTGGCTTAAAGCTCAACATTCAGAAAACAAAGATCATGGCATCTGGTCTCATCACTTCATGGCAGATATATGGGGAAACAGGGGAAACAGTGTCAGACTTTATTTTGGGGGCTCCAAAATCACTGCAGATGGTGACTGCAGCCATGAAATTAAAAGACGCTTACTCCTTGGAAGGAAAGTTATGACCAACCTAGATAGCATATTGAAAAGCAGAGATATTACTTTGCCAACAAAGGTCCATCTAGTCAAGGCTGTGGTTTTTCCAGTGGTCATATATGGATGTGAGAGTTGGACTGTGAAGAAAGCTGAGTGCTGAAGAATTGATGCTTTTGAACTGTGGTGTTGGGGAAGACTCTTGAGAGTCCCTTGGACTGTAAGGAGATCCAATCAGTCCATCCTAAAGATCAGTCCTGGGTGTTCATTGGAAGGACTGATGCTGAAGCTGAAGCTCCAATACTGGCCACCTCATGCAAAGAGTTGACTCATTGAAAAAGACCCTGATGCTGGGAGGGATTGGGGACAGGAGGAGAAGAGGACAACAGAGGATGAGATGGCTGGATGGCATCACCGACTTGATGGACACGAGTTTGAGTGAAGTGCAGGAGTTACTGATGGACAGGGAGTGCTGTGATTCATGGGGTTGCAAACAGTTGGACATGACTGAGCGACTGAACTGGCTAGCTGTAAGGATTTTCTAAAGAAAACTTCAGAGCTGTCTATATGTGTTGTTAACTTTCTTGCCATTGTCCTCCACCAAAACAGACAAACAAAAAATGGCAAAGGAAGGGGCTTAGGTGGAGAAGGACTTATATCTACCTTATGGGGAGCAGGAACCAAAATACCCAGGTTTAAGTCCCCTCTGCTACTGTTTGTTCAACCCCAGACAAGTCACTCACTTTGAATCCCAATTTCTCCATCTGTGAAATCAGAAAGTCCTTCTGTCTCAAAATTCCTATGTAAACAACGGCTTTGCTTTAGGGACAGAGAGAAGAAATAAAAAGGAAGAAAACTTGCAAAAACAAGGGACAACATCTATTTCTCAGCCAGATACAAAGCAAATAGCAAAAAGTTTGTCTGATCACTGGTGGATGGATGCTGATTCATAGAAGAACCCAGAATCAGAAAGATGAAAACTGTGCCTAGGGGGACTACGATGGAGCCTGTAGCCATTCCCCAGAACCTGTTTCCCCTCCCCCTTTTTTTAGGTTAGAGAAACTTACTCTGACACAAACAGACACATCAAATTTTATCTGAGCATTTGACCATCCAGCTAGAACCCAAATTTCCCAGCCTTGTAGACCGTGAAGATCGGGCTGCAATGGTCCATTCAGCATAGTGGTGTACGAGCAGTAGTGTTGTGCCGTTTCTACAACCTTTCCTTAAATTTGCATGTTCTTGATTGACTTTTTCTCCCATTCCCCACCAGTTGATCAATGGTGGTGAGTGGAGCCCCCTAGGAAGCCAGAGCCTTTGTGCTAGCCTGGACCACTCAAGGCTACACTTTTACATAAGAGACAAAAAGAATGCTCCTACCCTGTTTAAGAAGCTGCACTTCTGGTCTCTCTGTTATAGCAGATTAACTTTAGCCTAATCAAAAGCAGAGACATTACTTTGCCGACTAAGGTCCATCTAGTTAAGGCTATGGTTTTTCCAGTAGTCATGTATGGATGTGAGAGTTGGACTGTGAAGAAGGCTGAGCACTGAAGAATTGATGCTTTTGAACTGTGGTGTTGGAGAAGACTCTTGAGAGTCCCTTGGACTGCAAGGAGATCCAACCAGTCCATTCTGCAGGAGATCAACCCTGGGATTTCTTTGGAAGGAATGATGCTAAAGCTGAAAGTCCAGTATTTTGGCCACCTCATGCGAAGAGTTGACTCATTGGAAAAGACTCTAATACTGGGAGGGATTGGGGGTGGGAGGAGAAGGGGACGACAGAGGATGAGATGGCTGGATGGCATCACGAGCTCGATGAACGTGAGTCTGAGTCAACTCCGGGAGATAGTGATGGACAGGGAGGCCTGGCGTGCTGCGATTCATGCGGTCGCAAAGAGTCGGACACGACTGAGCGACTGAACTGAACTGAACTGAACCAACATGAAGGTCTTTAGGTAAAGAAGTTTTGAAATAACTATCATCAGGGGATGATAGCTTTCCAGTAGTCATGTATAGATGTGAGAGTTGGCCCATAAAGAAACCTGAGTGCTGAAGAATTGATGCTTTTGAACTGTGGTGTTGGAGAAGACTCTTACCTCTTGGACTGTAAAAAGATCCAACCAGTCAATCCTAAAGGAAATCAGTCCTGAATATTCATTGGAAGGACTGATGCTGAAGCTCCAATACTTTGGCCACCTGATGCAAAGAACTGACTCATTGGAAAAGACCCTGATGCTGAGAAAGATTAAAGGCAGGAAGAGAAAAGGATGACAGAGGATGAGATGGTTGGATGGCATCACTGACTTGATGGACATGAGTTTGAGCAAGCTCCAGAGTTGGTAATGGACAGAAGCCTGGCATACTGCAGTCCATGGGGTTGCAAGGAGTTGGACATGACTGAGTGACTGAACTGACTGATCATCAGGGAAAAGAAACAACAGTGGAATTGTATTGAATGAAGACAGTCTATGGATCCTGATAGTCCTGGATTTGAACCCTGATTGTTGCTTACTAGCTATGTGACCTTGAACAGATCATTTTCCCTGAGTCTCTTTCCCCATCTATAAAATAGGGAGATGGTATCTTGTTTGGGATTATTGTAAAGATTAGAGGTCAAAACAATGGAGTGCCTAGTGCTTAATAAATGGTAGTTGTGATTATCACCCAAAAGGCATCACTAGAAAAGCCAATTCAAGGAGGACTGGAGTGTTAGGGTTCTTAGGAGGAAAGACATTTTTATTATTTTCATTTGTGGGGCAATAGCTCTCAGTTTCAGAGCTGTCAGCATTCCCTAATGCTGCCCAATGTGAGAGAGAAGGCAGTTAGTAAAGTGATTAAAAGCCCAAAGGGGAACTAGAAAAGGAAATACCGTCATATAAAGGAGTGACTTTCGTGGGGCTGGGATCAGGAGACATTTCTTTCTGGTCCTAGAATCAAAAAGAATTGTAACTAATGGGCTGTAAATTGTGTAGCTGATCAAGTCTCCCTCTTGGCCTTGACTGTTGGAAAACTGGAAGCCAGATGTGTAGATTTACATCTAAAAACATAAAGGCTGGTAAGACAGGCCCCTTTCTATTTGCCTGATTCCTGATTTCATTTAATATCTCTAATGTGGCTTATTTTGTTTCTATTTCTCATTTCTTCTAATTTGTGTTCTCTGATGGTATTTTGTGAATTCCTGAAAGATTCTTAACATTTTTCTTGAAACACAGAAAGGATGGATGGATGATAAATGAGCGAAGAGAATCTTAGAAGAGAATCTTGGAAACCCTAGATTGTAATTCAGTGAATATATTTTCTTTTCAACATCTCAACAACTGGTCATTTTAACTGCCTGAATTTGATTTTGCAGTAATTAAAACTTCAGCACTTTCCATTCCATCTTTACTATGAAAATATAGTGACTTTTAAAGAGTTACTATCTGCTTCCTTTGAGGAAGTAATACTAATATTCATCTAATATTCATAGTGTCTATGTGTGCTCAGCTACTCAGTCATGTCTTTATAACCCCATGGACTGCAGCCCACCAGGCTCCTCTGTCCATGGATTTTCCAGTCAAGAGTACTGAAGTATGTTGCTATTTCCTCCTCCAGGGGATCTTCCTGACCCAGGGATTGAACCCATGTCTCTTGCATCTCCTGCATTGGCAGGCTAATTTTTTTACCACTGAGCCACCTGGAAAGCCCAATATTCATAGCAAGAGGAGGTAATATTTTTAATAAGAGAAAAGGCACCAGAAGCAAGGTATGGGCATAAGAGCAAAATGTAATTATTCTCAGCAAACCCATATTGGTTCCAAGGGATCTCGTTAGTATTTTCTAAATACTCACAAACCATCTATATTTGTGATTCTTTCAACACTCAAGACTTAACTAGTTCTGTTTTGTCCATAAAAAATGAGTTGTTCATCAAGAAAAGTGAGAAGACAGCCCACAGAATGGGAGAAAACATTTGCAAATAATGTATCTGATAAGGGATTTATAACTAGAATATACAAAGAACTTTACAATCTAATAATAAAAATATTAATAACTCATTTAAAAAGAAAAGATCTGAACAGCTATTTCTCCAAAGACACACAAATGGCCAGTAAGCACATGACAAGACACTCAACAGCATTAACCATCAAACAAATGAAAATTAAAACTACATTGACTTCACATCCACTAGAAAGGCTAAGGGTGCCCCTGTAAAGAGTCCACCTGCAAAACAGGAAACTTGGGTTCGATACCTGGTTTGGGAAAATCCCCTGGAGGAGGGCATGGCAACCCACTCCAGTATTCCACCTGGAGAATCCCCATGGACAGAGGAGCCTGGCAGGCTGCAGTCCATGGAGTCACAAGGAGTCGGACACAACTGAGCAACTAAGCACAGAAAGGCTATAATAAAAAAAGAGAGATAAATGTTGGTAAGGAGAAGTGGGAACTCAAACCCTCATAATACTACTGAGGAATAATAGAAAGTGGTGCAGCTGCTCTGAAAAACACTCTAGCCGTTCTTCTCAATATTAAATATAAAATATCATATGACCCCTTGGAGAAGGAAATGGCAACCCACTACAATATTCTTGCCTGGAGAATCCCATGGGCAGAGAAGCCTGGCTAGCTACAGTCCGTAGGGTCACAAGAGTCAGAAGCGACTTAACGACTACACCACCACCACCACCATATAACCCAGCAGTCCCACTCCTAAATGTACCCCAAGAGAAACAGAAACATGTGTCCACAGACAGCAGCAAACTTGCACACGAACGTTCACAGAAGCATTACTTCCAATAGTGGAAAGAACCCAGATAAATTATATTCATACAATAGAATATTATTCTACAATAAAAGAGGATGAAGTACTGAAACGTACCACGACATGAATGAATCTTAAAATATTGAAACTAAGTGACAGAAGTCAATCACAAAAGACAACATCATGCATGATTCCATTTCTATGAAATGGCCAGAATAAGCAAATACATAGAGACAGGGAGTAGATACTGGTTGCCTAGGGTTTGAGGGGTAAATGTAGGGGTCCAGGGTGTTGGGGAAAATCAGGAGTGACTGCTAAATGGCTGCAGAGCTTCTCTAGGAGGTGATGAAAATATAAAATTGTGGATGGTTGTACAACTTTGTGAATATACCAAAAACCATTTTATAAACTGTGACCAACCTAGACAGCATATTAAAAAGCAGAGACATTACTTTGCCAGCAAAGTTCTGTCTAGTCAAGCCTATGGTTTTTCCAGTAGTCACGTATGGATGTGAGAGTTGGACTATAAAGAAAGCTGAGTGCCAAAGAATTGATGCTTTTGAACTGTGGTGTTGGAGAAGACTTTTGAGAGTCCTTTGGACTGCAAGGAGATCCAACTAGTCAATCGTAAAGGAAATCAGTCTTGAATATTCATTGGAAGGACCGATGCTGAAGCTGAAACTCCAATACTTTGGCCACCTGATGCAAACAACAGACTCATTTGAAAAGACCCTGATGCTGGGAAAGATTGAAGGCAGGAGGAGAAGGGACAACAGAGGATGAGATGGTTGGATGGCATCACTGACTTGATGGACATGACTTTGAGTAGGCTACGGGAGTTGGTGATGAACAGGGAAGCCTGGCGTGCCGCAGTCCATGGGGTCGCAAAGAGTCGGACACAACGGAGTGACTGAACTGACTGATACTAAAAACCACTAAATTAGTCATTTTAAATATGCGATAATACAATATGCAGATTTTCTAAATATTATTACACTCAGAGAACACATAATAAAAACATACTTTGAATTTTGAAAACACAAATAATCTTTTTTAAAAATTTAATGGAAAGTTATAATTATTAAAGACGTAAATTTTCTTTCACTATACACTGCCTGCTATTAGACTGATTTTAAATTGAGGTGCTCTAAATGCTTTCATGATTATACATTACAGTTAATGATCTGTTTATATAAAAATTTTAAGACATTATTTTTACATGCTTTTATGAGAATTTTTGTATAAAAACTCTGACCTATAAATCAGTGGAAATGTATACTGATTTTGTCTACCTGAAAAAAAGATGAGTTGCATGCTGTATGAATTATAACTTGTACTCATGTCTCTCTACTCTGCATTCATCAATTTCATCTCAGTAACTTGAAATATGTTAGGGTCACAGTATGTACACCATGGATATTCTCAAACGCTAAAATCAGGTTTTTTTTCCCAGACCCAGAGAACCAGTTAAGCATTTACTAGCACACTGTCTTTACCCTTGTTGATATCTAAGTGTCAGTGTAAAAAGACAAGTTCTTACAATAGTCCTGCCCCAAGTGGGATCCCCAGACCTGTGCTGGCCTTCCAGCTGTGTATTATCACTACGCAACAACTCCAGAAATTTAGAGTAATTTATAGCCATTTATGACATCTCAATGCATATGTTTTTTTAAACTTAATGGAAGAGTTAGTCTAGGATGGATTGGAAATTTAAAACTGATCCATCATCACAGGTGTTCTCTCTCATAGTTCTTTGTTGCACACTTCTCACCTGACACAACAGGTATTGACATTGTCTTTCCAGGTATGGAATGTCTCATTATCTAAGTGTACATAGAGTCTTCACCAGCTTCTTACCACATAACCTTTAAAAATCGATTCTGTGTCTTTGCTTAGGTTCCACTGTTGTGACTTCTCCTTGGCAGCCTCCTCTCCCAGCTGAAGAGCTACAAAGAAGTGCAGAGTTGTTAAAAATTCACATGGGTTATGAAATATCTCTTTATCCCTTCCCTTTTCCATATATGAAACTGAGAAGGAGACATACAAACTTGTAACCACAGTTATTGTGAGGTGATGAGACTGAGTAGATGTGCTCTTTTGTGCATCTGCATTTTCTGTTTTCCGCAATGAATATGTGTCGTGTGAGCTGCTTGTGCTCAGTCCTGTCCGACTCTGCGACTCCACAGAGTGTGGCCCGCCAGGCTCCTCTGCCCATGGCATTTCCCAGCCAAGAATACTGGAGTAGGTCGCCATTTCCTCCTCCAGGGCATCTTCCCTGATCCAGAGATCAAAGCCACATCTCTTGCATCTCCTGCATTGGTAGGTGAATTCTTTACCACTAGCACCATCTGGGAAGCCCCAGTAAATATATTCACTGGACCGAAATACTGGAGTGGGTAGCCGTTCTCTTCTCCAGGAGATCTTCCAACTCAGGAATCAAACCCAGGTCTCCTGCATTGCAGGTGGATTCTTTACCAACTGAGCTACCCGGGAAGCCCTGCTGAATATATATTATAAAAAGACAAAGAAGCCCATGCCCTCATCTCCTGCGTTTTATGGACATTCCAAGGATTTTCCTTCTTATTCTCTCTTCAATTTAGAGGAAATGGTGAATGAACTTCAGTATTTCATACATCATTCCTGGAAAGTCATAAGACACTGTCATAGAACTGTTGTCTTGACACTCTTAGATGTTAAATCCATATCAGAGCTGGTCTCCAAGCACCGAGGTGTCAGGTGGAAATGTGGTTTGTACTCCCTCCCCCAATTTCCTGCCAAATCATGCAGTTCCTGCATTTACTATGAAATTATTCTTAGCCTTGGTTTTCTGGAACATCATCACTAATGTTCCCTAAGGACAAGTATGATTCATGCATTAAGCCCTGAGTTCTCCATATATATAGCAGAGATCCTTCTGGGTTTATCCTAAGTATCTTGGATTTGTGAGAACAGTTTGGTTTGCGGTCAGACTTTAAGTATTGCAAGATGATAATATGTGGTTTACATTTCTGTAGAAAATTTTTGCATCTGAAGGCTTTTAACACATAAAATATTATCTCATTTTATTCTCGAGTAAGATCCTTGAAGTAATAGAAATTAGAGAAATTTAAATTAAACTTGTAGTATGGTAAGATTTCACCTATAAATTATGATAGAATTATTTAAAGCTATTATCCAATCCTGGAAAATTATGGGGAAGTTGACATTATCATACTACTGACAGAAACACAAATTTGTATAATTTTTTCTGGAGAGCAATTTATAGCTTTGTGTCAAAAGTATTAAAAAATGCTTGTGTAGGCAGAACTTCTGGCTAGCATAGAAAAGAGATAGGTAAAATCTTACTCTCTGCCCCCAACCTCTCAAAATGAAACAATAAACCTGGACAAAATTTTTCAAAAATGATCATCTCAGAGCTCTGGAAATTGACTAAAGGCAAATAGAAAATAGAAGAACTGGTGAACTTCATGAAAAATTGGTTAACTTTGGGTAAGACAGAGGAGTCTATGGCATTCTTGCCTGAAACTGCTTCTCTCCTCCCAACTAGCTATGTAGTGCTACAGGGCAGGATAGTCTGTACATATCAGTAACTTTGTGGCTGGAGAAGGCTTGATGTGGAGTGGAGGAAGAGAAACTTGTGCCCAGCACACTGTCAGTAAGAGCAATAAGCTTGGTAGGAAACAAACAGGGAAAGCCCACAGTTGATAGCTTGAAGGTGCACTGCTGGTTGGGGTGAGTGACAGAATGGGGGACTACCCAGAGGTTTAAAAGGGAAGTGCTAGATAAGTTCTCCACATGTCTTTGGCTAACTCAGAGTCTGTGTACATTAATCTGTAGATCCAAGAATCTGTAAAACCCCTGAGTAAAACTACTGAATGTCAAAAACAAAGATAAAATCTTAAAAGCATCAAGAGGAAAATGATATTACCTACAGAAAAAGAGCCCCACGATTCATGGCTGACTTCTCGTCAGAAGCAACAGAGGGCAATCGGCAGTGGAATAACACATCCAAAGTACTGAAGACATAAACTGTCAAAAGAGGATGCTATATCCCAAAAAACCATCCTTCAAAAATGAAGACAAAGTAGTGATATTAGCAGATAAACAGTTTGAAGGAGTATGTTGCTAGGAGGCTTGCCTTAAACTAAATACTAAAGGAAGTCCATCAGACTGACAGAAAATGACACCAGATGATAATTTGAATGGACAGAAAGAGACAAATGGTAAATATGAAAAACTGTATAAATATATTTTGTCTCTTCTCTTCTCTTAGTGTCTTTACAAGATACAAACTGTGTAAAGCAGTAATTAAAACATTGTATTACCTGGTTTTTAATATATATAGGTGTAATGTATATGAGAATAATAGCACGAGAGGGGGGAATATATTGAAGCAAATTTACTATATTTTAGTCAACTTAAGTCAGGAATAACCTCAAGTAAAATATAAATTTAAGATACATAATTCCTAAAGAAAACAACTAAAAATATAGAGTTACAAAATATGATCTCATGCTAAGTTGCTTCAGTCGTGTCTGACTCTGTGCCACCCCATAGACGGCAGCCCACCAGGCTCCCTCGTCCCTGGGATTCTCCAGGCAAGAACACTGGGGTGGGTTGCCATTTCCTTCTCCAAAGCATGAAAGTGAAAAGTGAAAGTGAAGTCGCTCAGTCGTGTCTGACTCTTAGCGACCCCATGGACTGCAGCCCACCAGGCTCCTCCGTCCATGGGATTTTCCAGGCAAGAGTACTGGAGTGGGTTGCCATTGCCTTCTCTGTATGATCTCATTAGGGAACACAAATCAAAACCACAAAGAGATACTACTTTGCCTCCATTAGGATGGTTATAATTAAAAAAGAAAAGAAAGTAGCAAGGTTTGATGAGGATGTGGAAATTTGGAGCGTACATACATTGCTGGTGAGTATATAAAATAGTGCAAATGCTGTGGAAAGCAAGAAGTTAAACATAAAAGAATGTCTATATGCATATAACTGAGTCACTTTGCTGGGCAATATAGGGGTAAGGGAGGTAAGAGTTAAAAATTATTACATATAAAATAAGCTACAGGGATATATTATACAATACGGGGAATACAGCCAATATTTACTAATAACTATAAATGTATGTTGCTGTTTAGTCATTAAGTCGTGTCCAGCTCTTTCATAACTCCATGGACTGTGTCCTGCCAGGCTCCTCTGTCCATGGGGTTTCCCAGACAAGAATACTAGAATGGGTTGTCATTTCCTTCTTCAAGGGATCTTTCTGACCCAAAGATCGATCCCATGTCCCCTGCATTGGCAAGCAGGTTTTTCACCACTGAGCCACCAGGGAAACCTATAAATGTAGTATAACCTTTAAAAATTGTGACTCATTGTATTGTAAATCTGTACTTGTATAATCTTGTACATCAACTATACGTTAATTTTTTAAATTACAAAAAAAATATTTCTTAAGATGTTAGGCAATAAATACAAGATATAAGATTGTTAAAAAAACTATAGTGGGATACCACTATGTATCTATTAGAATGACTATAACTCAATATACTAGTGTATATATAATAGTACTTAGTATATATTTATGAATCATGTATATACATATAGTATATAGCATGCTGCTGCTGCGGTTAAGTCACTTCAGTCATGTCCAACTCTGTGCAACCCCATAGACGGCAGCCCACCAGGCTCCCTCGTCCCTGGGATTCTCCAAGCAAGAACACTGGAGTGGGTTGCCATTTCCTTCTCCAGTGCATCAAAGTGAAAAGTGAAAGTGAAAAGCTCAGTCGTGTCTGACTCCTAGCAACCCCATGGACTGCAGCCTACCAGGCTCCTCCATCCATGGGATTTTCCAGGCAAGAGTACTGGAGTGGGGTGCCATTGCCTTCTCCAGTGTGTAGCATAAGTATATATAATTACTAATATAAATAACACATAGTATACTTATTTATATTTATATTTTTATGTATATGCTTCCCTGGTGGCTCAGATGGTAAAGAATCTGCCTGCAATGCAGGAAACCTGGGTTCGATCCCTAGGTCATGACGATCCCTTGATGAAGGGAATGATTATCCACTCCAGTATTCTTGCCTGGAGAATTCCATGGACTGAGGAGCCTGATGGGCTGAGGGCTACATGAGGTCGCAAAGAGTTGGACATAATTGAGCAATTAATACTTTCACACATTTGCATATATATACATTTTCTTTGGGGCTTTCTTGGTGGCTCAGTGGTAATGAATTTGTCTGCCAGTGCAGATGTGGGTTCAATACCTGGGTTGGAAGATCTAGAGAAGGAAATGGCAACTCACTCCAGTATTCTTGACTGGGAAATCCCATGGACAGAGGAGCCTGGTGGGCTACAGTGCATGGAGTCATGAAGAGTCAGATGCAACTTAGTGACTAAAACAACGGTCATCACATTTTCAGTCTTCTAAAGGGTTGAGGTACGGCAAAAGTCACACAGCCAGAAATATGCAGAACCAGAACTTAAACTTCCCATGAAAAGAGACATTATGAGGTCATTTCCAGAATTTTCTGTATTATTTGAATGTTGACCTTTTTTGAAAGTGGGGAAATAATAGGTGTTGGCACAAATGGATTTATTTTAGTGCCAGTAACAAGTAACAAAAGTTAAAAGAGATAATGGATCCTTCTAACAGTTTGTCCAGTAGGTGTTTGGCCTACTTTCTCTCCTCATGGAGTTTGATTCTTTAAAAAGGTTACTTTCTTTCTTCAGATTTAGATCTTAATTTGGATTTGAGTTAAACCCAAGCCACAGTGCTCTGCTCATGTACAGGGTTTAATACAAATGGGTCACGTCGATTTGTTGCTGAATTTTAGGCAAAAACTATAACACTAAAATATGCAAATAGAAAAGCATATTCCTTTTGGAATATAAATGCCACAACCATTGAAATATATATTTGAGTATTAGATATATTATAGTGACAGGAAGGTGGTGTTTCATTTTCTACATCTAATATCATGTGGGCACTGATCAACCAAGTAGACCCTAGCTATAAATTACTGGTTTGACTGTGAATTCCTACCAGCAACTGTCAGCTTTGAAAAGCCTTTCCTAATACCGAGGAAAGAGGGAAAGCCTTAAAGCAAGGTAGTATTTGATGATTCAAATTGAAAAATGCATTGCATTTCACCAACTTCACATGGCTAGCACTTAGCAGAGCAAGAAAAACCAAAAGGGCATTCTAGAAAAGAACAGGGTAAGAAAGAAAAAACAAGGAGGTAAGAAGGTTATCTGAGAAACGGACCAATGAGACTGGGCAGTGGGTGCCTGATGGAGACACCAGAAGATAAACTGGAAAAGGTGAATGGAGCAACACTCTGAGGGCCTTGAACACCACAGGGAGTAATCTGACCTTTCTAGACATTGTTGTAGAGCCCTTATACAGTATTTTTGAGCAGGAAAATGGTATAAGCATAAAGTGACAAGATTCATTAGATGTTTTCTAGTCCATCCTTCTTAAAAATGCAGGTGTCCATCTCTCATGGTTGAATTGATCAACCATTTCTTGAATACATTTCTGAAAAGGCAGCTCATTCTTCTTCTTCTTCTTTTTTTTTTTTTTTTACTTTTTTTTACTTTACAGTATTGTATTGGATTTGGCATACATTCTTAAAGTAGTCCAATTCGTTGCTATGGACATACGTTCTCAAAAGCTCTTTTAAGGAAGGTACACATTTTATGGATGAAAGAGCAGATGAATTTCTGTGTACTAGCCCTTCAGAATGGGATAGACAACAAGTCTCTGTTTTACGTATTGTGCTGTGTGCTTGGTCACTCAGTCGTGTCCGACTCTTTGCAACCTCATGGCCTGTATAGCCCACCAGGCCTGTAATCCCCACAGGAAAATCCCCTGTGGGGATTTTCCAGGCAAGAACACTAGAGTGGGTTGCATGCTCTCCTCCAGGCTGAGTTTTCAAAAATTTGAAGTTAGCTAAATTTGCTCAACAATTTTCTCTGTGATCTTATTCACAGCCCTCACCACCACTGTGATCTCACTCCTCCTGATTATAATACTTAAACTTATTGATGTCCCTCAATGTCCAAGGCTCTACAGTGTACATTCCATACACTCTATTTAGCACTTTCCTGTCCATCTGGACGCTCTCCTCCAGCTTCAAGTTTTGTTAATCACCATCATTTTAAGTTTCTAAGATTTGTTTACTGCAAAATCAAGAAAATGTTTATCATAAAATCTGTCAAGTAATACAATGTGTCTAAAGTGAAGTGTACAACCCTTTCTCCTAGCTGTTGTTGTTTTTCAGTCCCTAAGTCACGTTCGACTCTTTGAGACCCCATGGACTGTAGCACGCCAGGCTCCTCTGTCTTCTTCTATCCATTTTAGTTGGCTCAAATTCACATCCATTGAGCCAGTGATACTCTCTAACCATCTCATCCTCTGCCACCCTCTTCTCCTTTTGTCTTCAATCTTTCCCAGTATTGGGGCCTTTTCCAATGAGTTGACTCTCTGCATCAGGTGGCCAAAGCACTGGAGCTTCAGGTTCAGCATCAGTCTTTCCAGTGAATATTCAAGGTTGATTTCCTTTAGGATTGACTACTTTTGATCACCTTGCAGTCCAAGGGACTCTCAAGAGTCTTCTTCAGCACCACAATTCAAAAGTATCAATTCTTTGGTGCTCAGCCTTCTTTATGGTCCAACTCTCATAACCGTACATGACTACTGGAAAAGCCTTAATTTTGACTATACAGAGCTTTGTCAGCAAAGTGATGTCTCCACTTTTTAATATGCTGTCTAGGTTTGTCATAGCTAGTCCTCCTAGTTCTACTGTCAAAGATAACTACCATGAACAATTTTATGTGTCCTTATAGAATATATCTACACACTAACACAACATGATTTGTACTGTTATTAGAATTTAATTAGGTTTTTAAACATCTGGCTGACCACTGTCTCTGCAGACTCATATAGAGACTGCAGTCCACCAAACCCTGTCTGTCCCATATCCTCAAGCTATTAGACAGCCTTGCTGGGTCTGCATCCGGAAGCAGTGCTTGATTATTACTACTTATTGAGTTTTATCATGCTGGTCTGTTCCAGCCTATAGTGGTATCCCGAGCTCTTTGCTTTGTCTCACCCATAGATTTAATAAGTGACTTCAGTATAAGAGCCCTATTGTCCCATCCTGTTTAAAATACTTCAATGTCTTCCTCCAACCCTGCTGAGCTTCCATCTCATCTGTGAAGGTAAGGAGTATGATTTGGTGGTCTTGGAGATCCTCTCTGATTGAAAATTCTCTGATACCATTCGAGGTGTGACATGCCCTGCTATGCCTCTTTCTAGCAGTAGCTAAAGCTTTGCAATCTGGGAAAGTCCACATTCCCAAGATACACTGCAGGAAAGTTATCCTGAGAAGCCCATCAAGGTCAAAAGAAACAGCTCTGATGAAATTATTCAGGCTTTGGTTTTAAAAGATGGGACACAGTAAGGCCAACTGAATGTGAAAATGTTTGCAGCCATTCTAAAGGGAGGGATCTGGCTTAGTACTCTTTCCAAGTTTCAAGCACTGGATACATTTTTTCCTAGAGGGGGAGTTTGATCTTTAAAAAAAAAAAAAAAAAACCTATGAGTTATAACTGCAGCTCCGACTTCCACAAAGGTCAGCTGGAAGTTGGTGACTTCTGAAAGTGACTTAATTGCTTGGCTGGGCAATTCTTTTGGATGGAAATCTTCGCCTAACCAGACTTGTGAGGATTTTCTTGAAATGGAATTCAGTGCTACCTCAAAAAGCTTATCCTCACTTAACCCCAGAAAAAGGACAGCCCCACAAAGCAGGGCAAGGATAGTATTGAAGTATAATTAATACATGAGTACACGTTAATTATTTGGCTCAAATACACTATGGGGATAATTTTCATTTTTAAATACTTTAACTTTTCTGCTTCCAGTGTAAAGGATTTAGCAGTTCCTAATTTTTTTCCCCAAGGGCATATTTTCAGGGTTTTGTTGGGGCTGGAAACCATTGTTCTTCCCCTTGACACCACATGCCACAACAGGGAATATGGATCAGTCTTGACTGATTTGTGGGAACTGAGGTAGAGAAGGACTTTTGGGAAGAAGGGACGTCATGTAAAGGGAAATCCAGGAAGTAAGAAATCACCAAGATGATTAGAGTTAAGTGCAACTACTAGTACAGAAGGTGCCTGAGCATCATTTGGCAAAAGCAAGAATTCTGGAACCAGACTGCTGATTTCAAATCACCACATAACAGCTGCATGACCTCAGCCTGTGTTATTCAACCCTTATGTGCTTTCCTTCTCATCTACAGATTAGAGGTCATACTGATTATTGCATCAGAGGCATTGTGTACATCACATGAATTAAGATATGTGAAGTGCTTAGGGCTGTACCTGGCTCATGATAAGTCTCAATAAAGGTTTTCTATACAGTGTGTATATACCATGTATTTATAACACATATTTAAATTCTAATGAGACTTTCATGCCCATTAGGAGGGCTATTATATAAGTCAGGGTTCTCCAAAGAAATAGAACCAATACAATTTTTATAATATAGAACCAGTACAATATTTTATATATATATATATACACATGTATACATATATATATACATACACACACACACACATATATATATACATATATATATATATATGTTTAGGAACTGAGTCATGTGATTATAAAGGCTGACAAGTCCAAAATCTTTAGGGTGGGCCAACAGGCTGGAACACCAGGAGAGCTGATGCCACCCTTCCAGTTCAAAGCCTGTCAGGCTGGAGGACCAGGAAGAGCCAGTATTCCAGTTCTAGTCCAAAAACCCAACTGCTGGAGAATTCCCACTTGTAGGTCTTTCTGTTCTAATCCAGCCTTCAACTGACTGGATGAGGCCCAGTCCCATTATGAAGAGAAATCTGCTTTATTCAAAGTCCACCAACTTAAATGTTAACCCTGTCCAAAAACATCTCCACAGAAACACCCAGAATAATATTTGAACAAATATGTGGACAGGGACTTCCCAGGTGGTCCTAGTGGTAAGAACCTGCCTGTCAATGCAGGAGACCTAAGAGATGCAAGTTTGATCCCTGGGTCAGGAAGATCCCCTAAAGGAGGAAATGGCAACCCACTCCAGTATTCTTGCCTAAAGAATCCCTTGGTGCAGTAAGTTCACACATAAAATTAACTATACAGCTATTTACAAACACAGACACACAGACACACAAACCGCCACACCACACATGTAAAACGAAACAGAAAATGAGTGTTGGCAAGGATGTGGAGATAGCAGAATGCTTGTACGTTGCTGGTAGGAATACACAATGGTGTACTTACTGGGGGAAATAGTGTGACAGCTCAAAAAAGCAATAATTATCAAATCCAAACAAGTCATCAAAAAGTTAAACGTAGAATTATCATTGAGTTACCAATTCCACTTCTGGGTATAACAACAAAATAATTGAAAACAGGGACAGAAACAGATATTTGTACATTTAAGTTCATAGCAGCGTTATTCACAACAGTTAAAAGATAAGACTCGTCCAAAGTAATCTGTACCCCTTATGCCTACTCCAGTCAGGAGCAGAGCAGTTAACAGCCTTGGACCCTCACTCGAGCTTGCAAACCTTGATAATAATAATAATAGCTGTGCCTGCATGCTCAGTCATTTTGGTCGTGTCTGACTCTTTACAATGCTATGGACTTGTAGCCTGCCAGGCTCCTCTGTCCTCTAATGGAGTGGGTTGCCATGCCTTCCTCCAGGGGATTTTTCCCAACCCAGGGATTGAACCCGTGACTCCTGCATCAACCTCCATTGCAGGCAGTTTCTTTACCCACTGAGCTACCTGGGAAGCCCCAATAATAATAATAATAGCTAATGCTTATATATAATCTGGCCCAATTACTGTGTATTAAAATGTATAAACTCTTCTTATTACAAGAATCCTATGAGTTAGATACTATTATTATCACTCCATTTTACAGGTGGGAAAAATGAAACATACAAAAATTGCATATACCAAAACAATGGCAATCTGGGATTCTAACCAAGACAATTCGACTCCTAATTCCATGCTCTTCACCACTGTACATTTTCCCCTGAGGGGCTGCAGACAGGTGATCCACAGCTTGTGACTATAGAGTGACCACAGAACTAGCACTAAATGCCTGTGAAGCCATATGATAGGCAAGCATAATCTGTAAACAGATATAAAATACCTGAGACATTTATGTACAAATAGTTTTCAAGTATATATAGATACTGCTGTGAAGATAAAAACATCAATTTTAAAATATCAAATACACTGTGGCTTTTACTCATTACAGATTTTCTTGATCACAGATACAGAGGAGAAATCAAAGCCCACTGTGATATATCCAATTAGAGTCTTCTTTTGCTTTATTTGAAGACACTGATAGATTTGCTTTTCTCTGATATTTTAGAGAAACATAAATCAAAAGAATAAACAACTGCAAATTCTAAACAAAAGTAACTTAAAAAAATTATTTTATTGACGCATAACATCCATAGAGAAACACTCACATATTATAAGGGAATAGCTGGATGAATTTTCATAAACCGAAACTACAGTATAACCAGCCCCTGGATCAAGAATATCAACCACATTCCAGAAGATTCTTCATACATCTTGCAATTACTCTTCAACTCCCTTCAAGCTTAGACATTTGCAGAGGGTAGAATTGCATCTCCCCCCTTCCCAGAAAAATATATTTGAATAGTCACCCCCAGTACCTGTGAGTAGGGCCTTATTTGCACATAGGGTCTTTGTAGCTGTCATCAAGATGAGATCATTCTGGATTAAGATGGGCCCTCATCCTTGTTTTTTTTTTAAGGTTTTTTTCTTCTGTGCATGTCTGATAAACTAGTTATGGAGTTAAATGTTCTGTGCTTTTCCTTTGCTGGTTCAGTGAAGTAAATTTATTTAATAAGCAAATAATAAAATAAAAAGTCCTTATTCTTAAAAGGATGAGGAGCCATTAGAGAAAGTGATTGTATTAGCTTACTAGGGCTGCCATGACAAAACATCACAGAACTGGTTGGCTTAAAGGACAGAATTGTATTTTCTCAGAACTCTGGAGACTGGAGGTCCAAGGTCAAGGCGCTGGAAGGTTTGGTGTTTTCTGAGGTCCTTCTCCTTGGCTTGCAATGATCAGTTTCTCCCTGTGACCACAAATGGTCATCCCTTATATCTCCATGTGTCTAAACGCCTCTTCTTATAAGGACACTAGCCGGATGGGATTAAGACTCATCCTAATGATTTTACTTTAACTTAATCACTCTCTTTAAGGGTTCTGTCTTCAAAGACAGTCACATTCTGAGGTGCTGAGGGTTAGGGCTTCAACATATGAATTGGGGGAATACAATTCAGCTCATAGCAGTGATTTAGTACTGTTTAAATGGCAACCCACTCCAGTATTCCTGCGTGGAGAATCCCAGGGACAGAGGAGCCTGGTAGGCTACAGTCCATGGGGTCGCAAAGAGTCTGACAAGACTGAGCGACTTCACTTCACNAGCAGTGATTTAGTACTGTTTAAATGGCAACCCACTCCAGTATTCCTGCGTGGAGAATCCCAGGGACAGAGGAGCCTGGTAGGCTACAGTCCATGGGGTCGCAAAGAGTCTGACAAGACTGAGCGACTTCACTTCACTTCACTTCATTTTTTAATGCCTATTATCACTCTGGAGCTTCCCTGGTGGCTCAGACTGTGAAGAATCTGCCTGAAATGTGGGAGACCTGGGTTTGATCCCTGGGTTGGGAAGATTCCCTGGAAGAGGGCATGGCAACCCACTCTAGTATTCTTGCCTGGAGAATCCCCTTGGACAGAGGAGCCGGATGGGCTATAGTCCATGTAGATGCAAAGGGTGGGACACCACTGAGCAACTAAGCACAGCACAGTACATGATCACTCTGACCGCATCATAGAGGACTTTTGCATAAGCAGGTTTTAGATAGTGACGCCTAAGCTGAGAGGATTGTTGGTGGATGGCCCTAACACAGAGGCTGTCTCTGAAAATGCAGTATCTGTGGTCTTTTTTTTTTTTAATTAAGTAAAGAAATTCTGGTTTTAGAATATGGAAGGAAATGACAAATAAAGTTTTAAATCATCTTCCATAACGAGGCTTGACACTAGTATTTTCACATGTAATAGTTGCCCTGTCCATGACTGACAGTGATTGCCTTAGAAGGAAAATGTTCCCACACTCAGTAACTTCTAGGCAAGTACTTTTCAGGTTTGTTTTTCTCTCATTTCAAAGGCTATGCCTCAAGACCGTCACTGTTGTTATTGTTTTTTACTTACCGGTTCTGTTTGGCAGTGTTTTGAGAAGTTTGTAAACACAGGGCTTCCATGATCATTTATATATGGAAGCAAATGAGTAAATGCTCCTTCACTCGAGGTGCCTTTGTTGGGAGCCCACAATGTGCCAGGCGGTATGCTTGGCACTGGAGCTATAGGGATGTGCCTTTGGGGGCTTATGGCCTGATAGAAGAGCCAAGAGAGGATGGCAGAAGATGTCCAGAGAGTGTGATGGGTGTTGTGCCATGTTAACCACAGTGCACTCAACCCAGGCTCTCATGTCTCTGAGACTTGCCCCTAATGATCCCCAGGAACAGGACCTGGTGGTATGAGACAGCAGTCCTGCCACCCAGTCGTAACGGACATAAAGAGGTGACAACTGGCCTAAGCTGAGTGACTTTGGTTCTCTCTCCTTCCGAACTGGGGTCCAGGGAGGCTCGTTGGTTTTCACTGTTCACTTGAACTGGAGTGGGTTGCCATTCCCTTCTCCAGGGAACCTTCCCAACCCAGGGACTGAACCTGGGTCTCCTGCATTGCAGGCAGATTCAGGCAGAATGCAGGGAAGCCCTTATTTGAACTAAGAACTTGTAAATTTAAGATCTTTATAGTCTATCTTTCCCCCATCTGTTCCACCTTCCTGTGGGAAACTCCCCTCAGGACTTGTGGGAGCCATCTGCCACCTCTCTGAGGGAGGTTCTCCTCAGAGATAACTCTTCTTTACATAGGGTTTACTCTTCATCACATCCTATGTTCAGTTCAGTTCAGTTGCTCAGTCGTGTCTGACTCTGTGACCCCATGGACTGCAGCACGCCAGGCTTTCCTGTCCATCACTAACTCCCGGAGCTTACTCAAACTCATGTCCATAGAGTCGGTGATGCCATCCAATCATCTCATCCTCTGTTGTCCCCTTCTCCTCCTGCCTTCAACTTTCCCAGCATCAGGGTCTTTTCCAACGAGTCCATTCTTTGCATCAGGTGGCCAAAGCATTGGGAGTTTCAGCGTCAGCATCAGTCCTTCCAGTGAATATTCAGGACATCCTATGTTGGGTGCTTGCAACGCATCATCTCATTTAGTCTTCACAACAATCTTTTGAGGTAGGTAGTATCGGTATCCTCACTTTCCAGAGGAGGAAGCAAGAGACAGCAAACCATTTACCAAAATGACTCACTCCTGTAAAGAACGTCACAAGGGATTCCATCTTTCTGTGTTTCCTAGGTGGCTCCCTGGATAGTTCTTGCTAAGCATCTCATATCACTTATAAACATGTAAAGTATGGCTACATGAGGGAAGTGCATTAAATGCCAAAGAGAGACATAAACAAAGAAGGGACAAAAGAAGAGTGAGACTCAGCACAGTAAGGACAGCAGGACCCACTGCTTGGAGGAGGTGGCATATGCCTCAGTGAGTGGGTAGGAGTTGAACAAGCAGAGATAAGGGAAGGGACCCCTCTATAGGGTAGTTGGAAGTGCTGGGCATGATTAGAAAGCAGTTGGGAGTCTTGTTCAACTGGGGCGTAAAGTGTATAGAAGAGTGACTGAGAGATGGCGCTGAAAAAGAGGCAGGGGTACCCCAATAGGAGTGTTACACCTAACTTTATTTGTCAACCTGACCAGGCCGCAGGGTTTCCAGATATTTGGTCAAACATTTCTCTGGATATTTCTGTGAGGGTATTGTAGGGTGAGTTTAAATTTTTAATGGGTAGACTGATTAAAGCAGATTATCCTCCCTAATGTTGGAGAGGACTCTTGAGAGTCCTTGGACTGCAAGGAGATCCAACCAGTCCATTCTGAAGGAGATCAGCCCTGGGATTTCTTTGGAAGGAATGATGCTAAAGCTGAAACTCCAGTATTTTGGCCACCTCACGCAAAGAGTTGACTCATTGGAAAAGACTCTGATGCTGAGAGGGACTGGCGGCAGGAGGAGAAGGGGACAACAGAGGATGAGATGGTTTGATAACATCACTGACTCAATGCACATGAGTCTGAGTGAACTCCGGGAGTTGGTGATGGACAGGGAGGCCTGGCGTGCTGCGATTCATGGGGTCACAAAGAGTCGGACACGACTGAGCGACTGAACTGAACTGAACTGAACTGACATATCACATTCAATCAGATGTTCTTAAGTAGAACAAAAAAAACTCATGCGATTATGATGGCTGACCGGTCCCAAGATCTACAGGATGGATCAGCAAGCTGGAAACCCAGGAAATGGCATTGTTTTAGTCCAAAGGCCAGCAGGCTTGAAACCCAGAAAGGGCCAATGTTTCAGTTCAAATCCTAAGGCAGGAAAAGCTGATGTCTCAGATCTAAGGCAGTTAGGTGAGAGGCATTGCCTCTTACTTAAGGGAGAGTTAGCTTCCTTTTACTTTCTACTCTTGCAAGCCCCCGCACACTATCTATTCCCCCACACGATAGCCAGAATGACTCAAAATAGATAATCAAGTAGGACTGGAGCAGGATGAATTAGAAGACTGGGACTGAAATATGCATCCTTCTATGTACAAAATAGATAACTAATGAGAACACAGGAAATTCTACTCAGTGCTCTGTGGTGACCTAAATGGGAAGGAAATCTTAAAAAGAGGAGATATACATACATATATATATATATATATGACAGTGTACTTTGCTATATAGCAAGAAACTAATGCAACACTGTAAATTAACTGTGCTCCAATAAAGATTTATTTCTAAAAAGTCCAATAAGATCATTCCCCTTCTCAAGGCTCTCTGCTAGCTTCCCATCACCCTCAGAACAACATCTAAGGTCCTTACCAAGGCCTCACATGATCTGGCCTCAGCTTCCTCGCCAGCTCCCCTCTCCATGACTTCATCTCCTCCAGCCACACCGGCCTCTGGGCTCTTCCACAGACACACCAAGCTCCTTCTCACTTCAGCATCTTTACATACGGGGTTCCCTCTGCCTAAGAGATCTGCATGGGCTCCTCTCTTCCACCATGTCCCTGCTCAAAGGCCTTCCCAGAAAGGACTTCCCCAACTACCCTATCTAATGTAGTACCTTCTGTCATTTTTAATCCACTGACTCCTGTCTATTCTTTTTTTAAAAATATTTATTTTGCTGCACTGGATCTTAGTTGCAGCATGTGATCTGTTCCCCAGCCAGAGATCAAATCCAGGCCCCCTGCATTGGAAGCATGGAATTTTAGCCACTAGACCACCAGGGAAGTTCCCCCTTTCTATATTCTTTATAGTACTTACTTCTGTCTGAAACTGTGCATGTGTTTGTTTTTCTACCTCCACAAAAGAACATACTATCTGAGAATAGAGAGGTTTTTTAGCTTGTGGCTATATCAACCGCTCCAAAAAGGGCAGCTGACATACAGTTCATACTCATAAATAGTTGTTGAAGGAAGGACAGAATTTTGACACTTACATTTTCCCTTCAGGGAGGTAGGTACCTTTGGCTCACCACTATCTCAATCATTGTAGCAAAGTGCCTGACCCATCAGAGGAGCTCAGGGAATATACGCTACATAGGTAATTATCTGTATTCTGATTATTCCTATACTTAGTTTTCTCTTCTATTCTATCTATATAGGGACCAACTATTTATACCTCATATCACCTATCATAGAGTTTTGTATTTCGTAGGTCACAACCATGCTGAATTGTGTCTCTAAAGTGGATAGGAAATGCTTTGAATCTACATGGCACTCTATCAGTATTTTTTATTAAATTACTACTGAACATTTCCTTAAACCTTCCATTACTGGTTTCATTATGAAGAAGGAGCACACACATTAAACAAAAGAATGACTATTTGGGGAAGATTTCGCCCTCATTTTGATTCATTGGATGATTTTATGTTTATGGCATTACAACCTACTATTTGACTGTGCCACAATTATTTTTTTGCATACAGGACCAGATCCACTTATGTGTCTGGGTTCTTTTTAAAATGCCACTTTTGCCATTTTTTTAAAGGAAGGCATCTTTGAACAATCATTTTAGGACATCTTGTTTTCAGAAAGTTGCATCTTCAGTGAAATACAATAGCTTTGAGGAAGAGCACTTTTTGGAATAAGCAAGTGAAGAAGAGACTGTTCTTTTTGATCGGAGTGTCAGAAGAGATTGAAATTGTCAAACACTTCACCCCTGTGAGAGAGTTCAAGTGCTGAGCTTAAGCTGTTTCATTAAAGAGGGAAGAGAAGAGTGAAAAGGAGAGAAGGGAAAGAATGTGAGTGTTATTTAGTTAATTTCCTACAGAAAACTCCACCTGTGCTGTATCAGCAAGCCTGAGCTGCAGTTCCACTTGGAGCTTGACTCCTTTCAACAGGATCAGGGGACAAAGTCCAGCAGCACCCAGGTGGTGCAAGTTCTTGTTTCACCCACACATTCACTTGTCATACACAAAGCTCAGAATAACTTGTTTTCTCTCTGATTCTCAGGAAATCAAATTTTGGAATGTGACAAACAGGGGATTTTCTAGAATCTAATGACACCTATTATAAGCCAAAGGCAAAAATGTTAGTTCAGGGCAGAGTGATAATGAAGCTGGTCATTAGCAGTTAGGAAATACCATTCCAGTAGCTCTTGCTCTGGTGAACCACATGAAATTGGTTGTAAGATTATAGACTGTCACTTTATCCTGCTCTCACTGATCTGTCGCATGACGGTTGAGGTTTGTCACCAGTTGCCTGTCTGTGCAAAAACAAAAGAAACTAAATAAAGCTGAAAAGAGTCTGTAAAATAAAAAAATCTGGAAACAATATGGAAGGATAATTTTTTAAAAATGATTATCAGAGTCTAAAAGTGTACACACCTATTTGTAAGGGAAAAAAGTCACTCCCCTCCCCCATCAAAGAATGTATTCCCATAAAAAACTAAAGCGTTTTGGCTAAATGTCAGTGAATCATATACAAAGAGAATGTTTACCTTCATCTATGTAACTGAAAAAGTTTTTTTTAAGAAAATATGTACTATATTTTTTAAATTCTGGTAGAACACACAGACCCAAGTTTGAGAAGTACTGTGTGAAGAAGGTCTGGCTTCCCTCAATTTTAGCTTCGATCATATATGGTCACTGGTTTATAACTCGCATTTCTGGAATAAGCCTAAAAGTATGTTAACTATTACTTAGAGGGAAAAGAGGAAAATGCATACAAATTTAGGGAGTTTCTTTAATATGAATGTGTTTCTATTTCTGTGAGTCGTGAAACACCAGGTTTTACAGGCATGTCTTGCCCTCAGAATGGTTTCTGAGTTAGTATTACAGGTTAAATCCTTCGGTTAACCAGAAAACTCAGGGATGCATGTCATCTGGGGACTTTGGTTCCCAGTTGAGAACTTCGGTCCTCTTAGTCTTCAAAAGACTAAGAGCAAAGGTCCATACAACTTAAAGGCATAGAAGCAGGGATGTGCTCTAAGTTGCTCATACTGGTTCATGAAAGCTACTTGTTAAATATTCGGGAATTTTGTGAGCTAGTTTGTGAAGTGATGATAGCCTGAAACCTGCTGTGGTGAGAATGCTTACACTATGGAAATTGGCACATAATACATATTTTGCCCCTGCCCCCTTTTTGAGGGCCATTTTACCGATGCACCTCACAACATAGAAGGGTTTTTGGAAGCACACAGACCTAGTCATTCCAGAGCTGGCAGGGTAAGCCCAGATGTCCAGGATGAGAGGCATGTAGTGGTTAAGAACATTGGCCTAAGGGGCAGGCAGACAGGTTTCTGATCTCAGATTGCTACTTATAGGGATTTCCCTAGTGGTCCAGTGGCTAAAACTCCATGCTCCCAATGCAGAAGGCCCAGGTTTGATCCCTGGTCAAGAAACTAGATTCCACAACCAAAACTAAGAGTTCATATGCTGCAGTAAAGATCGTACATGCTGCAACTTAAGACCCAGGGCAGCCAAATAAATAGACAAAAATAAATATTAGATTGTGACTTACAATTGTATGATTCTGACCAAGTTATTTACCTGAGCCTGAGTTTTCTCATTTGTAAAATGGAATAATGTTAGCTACCACACATGTTTGTGATTAGGTAAAACAATATGACTCTGGGAGATAGTGAAGGACTGGGGAGCCTGCTGCAGTCCATGGGATCGCAAGGAGTCAGACATGACTGACAACTGAACAACAAGTGTTTGTGATGATTAGGTAAAACAATATGTGCATGATCATAGCTTCGCCTAAGCTAGTGCCTGCAGAGTGGAATTGTAGTAGAAGGCACAGAGGCATTAAACATTAGGTTAAATTTCAAATACACAAGGCCAGCTAATTGCGTCACAGACCTCTAGATCCAAACCACTTCTTTTCCAGGTCTGATCACTCCTAAGGTCTCATCTGGTGCTTCCAGGCCTTGTCTTTAACTTCCTGTTTGCCTGTTCCCGCTCTCTGTCTCTCTTTCTGTATATGTCTCTATTTCTCCCTTTTCCTCTGTCTGTCTCTCACTTACTGATCTTGTCCTGAACACAGAGGGTAACTGAGGTGTGACTACTGATGAATTCATCAGTAGTCAGTATGTTGAACAAGCACAACCTGTGACATAATCAAAACACGGTATCATATTTATCTCCTGTCTGGTAGCTCCTCAAAAGGTTAAAACATAGAGTTATCATATGACCCAACAATTTCATGCCTAAGTATATATACCCAGGAGAAATGAAAACATATGTCCAAACACAAACTTGTACACCAATGTTCACAGCAGTCATAGTCATAATAGCCCAAAGTTGAAAGCTATTCAAATGTCCATCAACTGATAAGTGGATAAAGAAAATGTGGCACATTCATATACTGGAATTATTGGGCAATAAAAAGGAATGAAGTATTGATTTGATACAGCATGGATGAACCTTGAAACCATTATGCTATGTGAAAGAAGTCAGTCATAAAATACCATGTAACATGATTCCATTTACATGAAAGGCCCAGAATAAGCAAATCTGTGGAAACAGAAAGATAATTACTAGTTGCCTTCAACCCTAGTTGCCTAGGGTTCAGGTGCTTGAAGGGAAATTGGGAATGACTGCCAATGAGTGTGGGGTTTCTACTGGGGTGATGAAAATGCTGAAAATTGATTATGGCCTTGACTGCACTAGATTTGGGGTGAAGAAGGTTGAACTCTCTTCTCCTCCTGGGAAGATAGAGAAGACTTGCACACTTCTTCCCCAGAGAACCTTCTCAACAAATCTCTCCCACACTGTGACCCTTTTTTATACCCTTGATCTGGCTGAAGGATTCAGGGATCACAATTCAGAACTGTCCTTGGAAATTGTCCCTCTCTCTGCCTCTGTTTCTCTCTGTAGATGCCTCTGTATAGGTATGTGTCTTTGCATAAGTCCTTTGTTTTGTGAATTCTTCAGCTGTAACATGACCCTTTCAGTTGTAACATGACCTGAGACACTGAAGCCTCCAGGCCTGGTATGCACAAACACCACGCTTACTTGTCACCTGGCCGGGTTCCTGGACAGTCCCTGCTCTCAGGGGATGGGCCTGCTCAATAACTGACATTTAGAGCATGGGGAGAGACCCTGAGGAGTGGGCAAAGACTAAGTTAGTCGAGTGTGTGTGTGTTTAGTAATTTAAACTATCCAGAATTTCATCCAACTATGAGGCTCAACACACAAACTCATGGCCTCTTCAACAGAATAATTCTGGACGTGTTGCCTCATGGGTGGCCGCTACAGGGGATCCAAACCACTGATAACAGTGCAAACCTATAAAAGGGACACAGAAAGGAGGACTCACCTTCCAGTACTCTTCAGCCAAATTCTCTGTGTACCTAGAGGCACTGGCCAGCTCACTCTTGTGAGCATATTCATTGTCCCCTGCTACAGCCAGTCCAGGCCATGTCCACAAGTTACACACATGGCCCTGGAGGAGGCAGACATGTCATTGTTCAGGCCACACTGATGCAAACCCAAACACAAAGCCAGGCTTTCACTGAAGTAAATTTCAGATTTAAAATTCTGTATAGAAAGGAAACAACGACTATTGATTTGTATTCCCTGGGAAAGAAACCAGAGAGGCCTTTGACCTACTTATATTTTATTAAAAAGCTTCTGGTCTGGCAAAGCATTTGTGTCCTGACCTCAGACAGCCCATTACATCCTCTCCTGGAAATCTCACCATCTTCCTTCCTGGCACCCAGATACTGATTTTATCAGCTCCTCTCCCGCCACCTCTGGAAAGCGGCTATGGACTGAGTCAGTCTGAGGGGCTCTCACCACATCTAAATCCTGATATCACCTTTCTCTCCTCCGTCCTGGAACTCAATTCACATTGGCTTCTATTGTCTTCACATTTCTATATCTTATCTCTTCAAGGTCAGGGACTATGTCTTCTGCTTTGTACCTCCCATCTATTTTCTACCACATGGTTTTGATAATTATTGCTCTTTTGATAATCATTGTTATTTTGATAATTTTTGATAGTTTGTTCTTTTAATAATTCATGTCATTGCTACTATTCTTATACTTAATGCTTGTCAAGGACACACATCATGTGTCAAACACCAAACCGAGTGTTTTCATGCATCCCTTAGTAATGCTCACAGCATCATTAGAAAGTGGGCACAATTATTAGTGGGTTCACAGAGGAGCACACAAGGACTCTCAGAGGCTGAATCTCCAGCATGAAGCAGCTCAGCTGTCTTAGCTCCATCTGGTTCCCAAGAGTTACCATGGGTCAGATTATACAGTAGAGGTTGGGAGATAAGGGTTGCTTCTCTAACATTTCCTTTATAGATGAGCAATAATCCCAGGTCAGACTCTGACACCTGGGAAGGGAATTTGCCCCTGACACAACAATTTGTCCAGGGCAAAGAAGAGTGTACATGTAGGATACCTGACCCCAGGCCAGCACTCTTGCTTCCATACCCTGGTGCTCTGCTCAATGACAAAAATACTCCTATGGGTAACTTAGTCTTTTCCTACTTCTCTACTGTAGAACAAACCATCCTTTAGCAAAAACCAAAATAGTAATTTTCTGCAGAGTAGATAATCACTCACTCCAGCAAACCAAAACAACATTCTGTGGTTAAAACAGGAGAAAAGTGAAAAATCTTTCACTTTGTTTCTCCCTTGTATATAAAAAGGATACATGTGTGTCTGTGTGTCTACACTGTATGTACCTAGTTTCCAGTTCACTTAACTTATAAATCGGTGCTGCTCCAGGTCTGGCCACCTGCCCACTGCTATTCTGAACGTCTTTCATAGACTAGAGCAAAGCCAAAAAGAATTTGCTTCTGCGACTATTATTTATAATCTTCAGTTTTAAAAATCCACATCTTGGAAAACTTTTGAACAGTGTGGCATTGACGAGGCATGGGGGAGGCTGACTGAGAGAAAGAGGAGGGAGAGGAAGAGCTGAGGCTGCACTGTGCCTAGCAAGCCCCTCCCAGTTTTGTTCACATTTTAACAGAGGTCAGTTCAGTGGACATTTACTGAATGCTTGTTACGTGCCTGGTTCTGCCAGATGATGAAGATGCAAAACTGAATGAGACTCTATCCCCAGCTTTAAAGGCTCATAGCAATGGGATAAACAGACATATCAGAACAAATACTCTTACATAGATAGGGAAGATTATTAAAAAGCTTTCCATTGCCAAAGGAATCATATTAAGGAGGAACTTTCTAGAGGCAATATAGTAATATACAACAGTCAGACTGACAGAAAGCTTGGGTTCACCACCCAACTCCATTTCTGAGTTCCTGTAATTCAATTGCAAATGAGATAATTCCATATTTATGCCTGGGAGTTGTTGTCAGGGTTAGAGAAGATACTGCATATCCAACATGTTCCAGTATTTGGCATGACATAAGTACTCGGTAAATTGTATAACAGTAAAATAAAATATTGGTTAAAAAACAAAAATCAGTGAGTTCCTGGCAACTGGAAGCATAAAAGCAGACAGCCACTTGGGTGGACAAGAGGAGGGATTCACAAATATATTAGGGCCTCAGAACTTGACAGGCTGTAAGATGCTACATTTTTAGGCATATTTCCTAAGAAGAGGTGCCATATGTGGGAACCCAGCGATGAGGACAGAGGCATGAGTGGGAGAGTAAGGGGAGAGGCTAGAAGGAGAGTGAAAGTTTAAAAGCATAATAATAAAGTCCTTGTCTTTTCCATGGGGATGGTCTTGATCCCTGTCTCCTGTACAATGTCACGAACCTCTGTCCATAGTTAATCAGGCACTATATCTATCAGATCTAGTCCCTTAAATCTATTTCTCACTTCCACTGTATAATCATAAGGGATTTGATTTAGGTCATACCTGAATGGTCTAGTGGTTTTCCCTACTTTCTTCAATTTAAGTCTGAATTTGGCAATAAGGAGTTCATAATCTGAGCCACAGTCAGCTCCTGGTCTTGTTTTTGTTGACTGTATAGAGCGTCTCCATCTTTGGCTGCAAAGAATATAATTAATCTGATTTCAGTGTTGACCATCTGGTAATATCCATGTGTAGAGTCTTCTCTTGTGTTGTTGGAAGAGGGTGTTTGCTATGACCAGTGCATTTTCTTGGCAAAACTCTATTAGTCTTTGCTCTGCTTCATTCCATATTCCAAGGCCAAATTTGCCTGTTACTCCAGGTGTTTCTTGACTTCCTACTTTAGCATTCCAGTCCCTTTAATGAAAAGGACATCTTTTTTGGGTGTTAGTTCTAAAAGGTCTTGTAGGTCTTCATAGAACCATTCAACTTCAGCTTCTTCAGTGTTACAGGTTGGGGCATAGGCTTGGATTAATCACAATGGTTTATTGAATGGTTTGCCTTGGAAACGAACAGAGATCATTCTATCGTTTTTGAGGTTGCATCCAAGGACTGCATTTTGGACTCTTTTGTTGACCATGATGGCTACTCCATTTCTTCTGAGGGATTATACAGCTTCTCCATCTTTGGCTGCATAGAATATAATCAGTCTGATTTTGGTGTTGACCATCTGGTGACTTCAACCCCTCCACAAACTCTCTCGTGCACACACACTTCCTTCCAGAGAACATTCAGTGGAATCTTTTCTGTGCCACACCTTGACCTGAGGCTGCAGACACACCATCTGCCCACAGGCACCTTACTGTCTTAGCAGGTGGGACAAATGCACCCATGAGGGTTTGACCCAGTGTTAAACATATGACACAGGAGAAGTGTCAAGTGCTGAAGCTTTGGAGCATATTTCCCTCTTTGCCCAGGTCACTAGGAAGCTCCAACCTTTTACCATTACACAGAATTTTGTGGCATTCTTTCTTGAGTGGCTCGCCTCCTTTAGCTTTATCTTCGTATCATCTTGTAATACCATTTTGCTGGCCATTGGCTCAAATCAGTTTTAGAATGAGATGTGTTATACATCAGTTGCATAATCTCATTACTAATAAATGTAAGGTGCTTCAGAGTTGTGGGCAAGAGATGATTTTTGATTGAGTAAATCAAGGATGGCTTCATGGAGGAGGTGGCCTTTGGGGTGGATGTCACAAAGGCTGCTGGGGCTGGGAGGCTGGGAGAGATCTCCAGAAGGAGCTGGCTTAGAGGCAGGAATGCACAGAAGTGAGGCTGGGATGCCTGGGTGGCTTCATTGGGGGGAATGGTGGAAGAAGAGGAAGATGGGTCGGCTGAGACAAGGCGGTGGGGTCTTCAATGCCAGATTCTTGTCTGTATGAGGATCTTACCAACATCTCAACGTACCCTGTGCACTCACTGCCCCAATTCTCATTCTTTGGCATCCTTTCCAGCAGCCCCCACCCCACCCACATCCGAGCCTGAGCCGGGTGCTAAAAGTCCTATTTACCTCTCCCGGTCCCCAGGCTCACACCACGCCAGCCCCAGCTGCCGTCCCAATTACTTATTGATCGTCTGCCAGGATGTTTGCTTTTCTGGTGGGTCACTGGAGCGTGTGTGACTGTGGAAAATGGCCTGATGGGAGTGGGTGGGGGAGGCCAAATCACAGAAAACGCTGGAGGGAGAACGAGAGGGGATGAGGGAAGTGGGGGCGGTGGACAAAGCCCCTGAGGATAACAAAACCTTGCAGATTTCATAACATGTCGGTGACACCAGGAACCCTCTCTGGTTAATCAGTCACTTAGTCGATCAACAACCAGGGAGCGCCTGTCAGTCCTGGGAGACCCTGGAGCACTGGAAAGTGGGTGGTGTCACTGAAGTCTGACACAGCAGAGTCCTGGCCCCCAATCTACCTCCTCAACTGGCTGGGTGTCTTGGGGCAGCCGCAAGCTCTCCAAGCCCCAGTTGCCTTAAAGGTTGAAGCGTGGGTGACAAACCTGCAGCTTTAGAAATGGCGGCTGTGGGCAGGCGTGGGGAGGAGCTTGGAGGGAGAGGGACGGGAGAGGCCCTGAGCTGGGGCAGAGATGGGATCCTCCCTGCCCGAGCATCCCCTTCCTGCAGTGAGGCCCCTCCAGGTCATGGGTGTGGACTGTGTGGATGGCAGCAGAGCCCCAAGGGTGCCACGCTGGGTGGGATGGATCTTCACCCCATGAACAAAAGGGCTTCAGCTCAGTCTCCAGAGACCATCTAGTCTAACCTCTATTGTTCCGAGAGTCCAGACTAGTCCTCCCAACCCCCTAAGTACTCTGCTGGGCCAATTTCCCATGGGGTAGAACAGAGATAGAGAAAGGAAGAGCTTTCTGGGCAGAAGTGGGAGCTAATGGCCTCTGAACTCACGAGGAGAGAGTAATTGTGTCTGAGGGGTGAGTTCCCACACACTCCTCACTCACACCACCTGCAGCCTGTCCTCAAGCGGATCTCCCTAGTCACCACCACCCAAGTCCTGCATATTCCTCGGGACCCAACTGTAAGAAGCCTCCCACCCCCGGTGCTGCAATGTGAGGCTGCCTGTGCCATCCTGGGCTCTGGGGGTCTGACTGCTCCCCCATCAGACAGGACTCTGGTACTCAGAAGACAGTGATTGGAACCTGGAGAGACAGACAGATGAAGCCTCGTTGGTGGAGGGGAGGGTGGTGTTCTTTGGAGGGAAGTACACTTCCAACTGGGCATCAGAAAAAGCTTCTCAGAGCAGTGGACTCTGAGTTAGGCCTTGAAAATAGGGCTTCCACACGTGAGGGGGGTATTCTCGGAGAAAAGAACAGAATCCTGAGCTCAGGAGCCTGGGTGGGTCACCATGGGGACCTGGAGGGCTGTGAGAGTTGCAGAGGTTCCATGGGGAGGCCTCAGGGCTGGGTCCTGGCTTTCAGTGGGTGCCCTCCACTGATCCAGAAACCCCATGGGGAGCAGACTTGCAGACACTGGCAGGAACCACTGGGTATGCTGTTTGCCCAGGGTTCTTGGTTTCAGGCTTAGCACATTGTTGGTAGGGAGGGGGCCATGGTCTCTGTGCCTGGAAATGCTCAGGTTGAAGGCCAAGAGGGTGGACCCCAGTAGCCTCAAAAGCCCTTTCCCACTGGGGCCCAGATGTGCTGCTCTGTTGGCCATTCCTAGAGGGCTCAGCCTTTGAGCCCCTTTGAGCCCCTCTGTGAGCCCTGAGGGCAGCTCAGCAGGTCTAGCTTTATCTCAGATGAGCATCAGGGAAAGCTAAAGCTCAAGGTGCCAGGTGGGGGGTGGGATGCATGCTGGGAGTCCCATTGCCTATAAAAATGTAAAATGAAAAGGAGGTGGATACAACCTAGGGTGCCAATTCCAGGATCACCGGAAGTGACCTCACCCCTTCCATGAAGCCACTGGATCCCAGGGATGTAGGACAGTCCTTTAGAAGGGCTCCGGGCAGGTAAGGGCAAGGAGGGAACGGCAGGAGTTCCTCTGGCCTGGGTATCTGGACCTCACTGTGTTGACAACCCCGACAGGTGTCATATGCCACTCTGGACCCCTGCCTCTCTCCCTGGGTCAGGGACATCCTGACAGGGCAGGAGGGCACAGGGGCACACAGGGCTCCAGGCGGGGGACCCACGAACACTGTCCTCTAACCACCTCCTCTGTCCTGTGCTTGCTCCTGGCCGCAGGTGAGCGAGAGGATGCTGGCGGGGGGCGCGAGGAGCATGCCCAGCCCCCTCCTGGCCTGCTGGCAGCCCATCCTCCTGCTGGTGCTGGGCTCGGTGCTGTCAGGCTCGGCCACCGGCTGCCCGCCCCGCTGTGAGTGCTCTGCCCAGGACCGCGCGGTGCTCTGCCACCGGAAGCGCTTCGTGGCGGTGCCTGAGGGCATCCCCACCGAGACCCGCCTGCTGGACCTGGGCAAGAACCGCATCAAAACGCTCAACCAGGACGAGTTTGCCAGCTTCCCGCACTTGGAGGAGCTGGAGCTCAACGAGAACATCGTGAGCGCCGTGGAGCCCGGCGCCTTCAACAACCTCTTCAACCTCCGGACGCTGGGGCTCCGCAGCAACCGCCTGAAGCTCATCCCCCTGGGCGTCTTCACCGGCCTCAGTAACCTGACCAAGCTGGACATCAGCGAGAACAAGATCGTCATCCTGCTGGACTACATGTTCCAGGACCTGTACAACCTCAAGTCGCTGGAGGTTGGCGACAACGACCTCGTCTACATCTCCCACCGAGCCTTCAGCGGCCTCAATAGCCTGGAGCAGCTGACGCTGGAGAAATGCAATCTGACCTCCATCCCCACCGAGGCGCTGTCCCACCTGCACGGTCTCATCGTCCTGCGGCTGCGGCACCTCAACATCAATGCCATCCGGGACTATTCCTTCAAGAGGCTGTACCGCCTCAAGGTGTTGGAGATCTCGCACTGGCCCTACCTGGACACCATGACTCCCAACTGTCTCTACGGCCTCAACCTGACGTCCCTGTCCATCACGCACTGCAACCTGACCGCTGTGCCCTACCTGGCTGTGCGCCACCTGGTCTATCTCCGCTTCCTCAACCTCTCCTACAACCCTATCAGCACCATCGAGGGCTCCATGTTGCATGAGCTGCTCAGGCTGCAGGAGATCCAGCTGGTGGGCGGGCAGCTGGCCGTGGTGGAGCCCTACGCCTTCCGCGGCCTCAACTACCTGCGTGTGCTCAACGTCTCTGGCAACCAGCTGACCACGCTGGAGGAGTCGGCTTTCCACTCGGTGGGCAACCTGGAGACCCTCATCCTGGACTCCAACCCGCTGGCCTGCGACTGCCGGCTCCTGTGGGTGTTCCGGCGCCGCTGGCGGCTCAACTTCAACCGGCAGCAGCCCACGTGTGCCACGCCCGAGTTCGTCCAGGGCAAGGAGTTCAAGGACTTCCCCGACGTGCTCCTGCCCAATTACTTCACCTGCCGCCGCGCGCGCATCCGGGACCGCAAGGCCCAGCAGGTGTTCGTGGACGAGGGCCACACGGTGCAGTTCGTGTGCCGGGCGGATGGCGACCCGCCGCCCGCCATCCTCTGGCTCTCGCCGCGCAAGCACCTGGTCTCGGCCAAGAGCAACGGGCGGCTCACGGTCTTCCCCGACGGCACGCTGGAGGTGCGCTACGCGCAGGTACAGGACAACGGCACGTACCTGTGCATCGCGGCCAACGCGGGCGGCAACGACTCCATGCCTGCCCACCTGCATGTGCGCAGCTACTCGCCGGATTGGCCCCATCAGCCCAACAAGACCTTCGCCTTCATCTCCAACCAGCCGGGCGAGGGAGAGGCCAACAGCACCCGCGCCACCGTGCCTTTCCCCTTCGACATCAAGACCCTCATCATCGCCACCACCATGGGCTTCATCTCTTTCCTGGGCGTCGTCCTCTTCTGTCTGGTGCTGCTGTTTCTCTGGAGCCGGGGCAAGGGCAACACAAAGCACAACATCGAGATTGAGTACGTGCCCCGCAAGTCGGACGCAGGCATCAGCTCCGCCGACGCGCCTCGCAAGTTCAACATGAAGATGATATGAGGACGGGGCGGGGGCCAGGGACCCCCGGGCGCGCCGGGCAGGGGGAGGGGCCTGGCCGCCCTCCGCGGGCTCCCCAGTCCTTCCCACCTCCTCCTGACCCCTCTGCACACACACTTTTTCTCCCTCCCACCCCGTCCCCTGCTGCCCCCGCCGGCCATCACCGCCTGCCCTCTTCCTACCAGGACCTCAGAAGTCCAGGCCTGGGGACCCCACCTACACAGGGGCACTCATTGACAGACTGGAGTCGGAAGCTGATGAACCAACATGCGGCACAGTCAATAGTTCAATAAAAAAGTTACGAACTTCCTCTGTAACTTGGGTTTCAATAATTATGGATTTTTATGAAAACTTGAAATAATAAAAAGAGAAAAAAAAAAAGCTATTTCCTATAGCTAGTCGGAATGCAAACTTTTGACGTCCTGATTGCTCCAGGGCCCTCTTCCAACTCAGTTTCTTGTTTTTTCTCTTCCTCCTCCTCCTCTTCCTCCTTTCTCTTCTCTTCCCCTGTGGGGAGGGATCACTCAGGAAAACAGGGAAGGAGGTTCCAGCCCCACCTGCCTGCCTGCTCACCCTGCCAGGGCAGTCACCAAGAGCAGATTGGGTGGTGGGTCTGGGCCCAGCTCTGGGCTGGCTGTTTGCAGAGAGCGGGTGGAGGGGACGGGGCTGCCCAGTGGGGATGCGGGCCTGTCTGCTGAGCTGCCAGGCAACACTACTGCCAGGGAGCAGGGGGGCCTGGCTCGGGTGTGGCTGAGACTCTGGACAGGGGCTGGGGTCCTCTGGAGGACAGCACAGTCAGTGGAGAGAGCCGGGCACTGAGGCCTAACTCTGGTCCCAGCTCTATTGCCAACTTGCTGTGTGGCCTCGAACAGGTCACCAACCCTCTCTGGGCCTCAGCTGCCACATCTGTATAAATGGAAACGCTACTCCCCACCCTGCCTACCTCACAGGGCTGTTGTGAGGAACTGATGAGATGATGTATGTGAAACACTTTGTAACCTGTAAAGCGCTGTGCACATGTGTGGGTGACTGTTCTCATTATGGTCATTATTATCTCACCGTGGGGGGCAGGGCTCCTAAGCGATCTCCATGGGGTCAGGGTTGGGGGCATGCCAGGGGTGGGCCACCTACATGGACTTCCAGAGGATTTGCCCAGGACAGCTGCCCAGCGGTGACCACAAGCTTTGCCCGGATGGCCGGGGCTCTAGAAGGGGAGTCCTAAGCCCATGAGCATCATCACTTCCACCCACTCTGGTGTCAGGTGCCCCCAGGCAGAAGCCCTTTGCAGCTGACCTGGACTTATCCAGGGACTGGGAACACCATCTCTTTCCAAGCCTTCTTTCCATAAGCATTTATCAAATGCCTGCTTATGCCACTTCCCGTGTAGAGCACCCAGTCTTTGAGGCTGGAGAAGGCAGTTCTAGGGCTGTCCTGAGGACTGCCTGGACCCGGGTCACCACCCAAGTCTTGCCTCATCTTCCACCAGGCTTTACTCTGCGCTTACCCTGGGCTTTGAAGGGTTCCCAGTTTGGGATTGGGATCCACCTGCATGTGAGCTGACCAGGAAAGTCAGGAGCTCCCCGTTCATTCACACCAAACCGAGGTGCTCCAAACAACTCGGAAAGGGATGTTCTTGGAGACAGAAGTTTGAAGAGCCAGTAGCTCCTCCTGCAGACCACGTGCTCACCTCCCCCCCACCCCCGACCTCTGTTGGACAGGGAGGGGCCCCAGGTTCAGAGATGATTGCCTTCGCCCCTCCAAGTTTCCCCTTTCTCCTCAGGTACTCCTTGGATTCCGCCCCACAGTAGGCCCAGGGCGACCCTGCTGCCAATTAACCCTCGGACTAGGGGAGAATCCAGCGACGCAGGAACCTATAGGCACAGGCTTAGCTGAACTTGCAGGTGAGGGGAAGCAATAGACAAATCAGCCTTCGACAACAAGACACTTCCAGAATGCAGCTCCTCCAGTCAGAGCTCCTCCTGGGTTCACACCCCCCACCCAAGCTGGCATGAACGAGGTAGCAACATTCCTGGGGAAAGTAAAGGTGAAAGTTGCTCAGCTGTGTCTGACTCTTTACAACCCCATGGACTGGGGCCCGCCAGGTTCCTCTGTCCATGGGATTCTCCAGGCAAGAATACTGGAGTGGGTAGCCATTCCCTTCTCCAGGGCATCTTCCCAACCCAGGGATTGAACCTAGGTCTCCTGCATTGCAGGCAGATTCTTTATCATCTGAGCCACCAGGGAAGCCCAACGGCATGCCTAGCAACTTCTAAACCAAGCCTCTGGTGGGATGGCAGGGTGAGCAGAGTCTGGCATGGAGTCAACAGTCAGTCATTCATTCAATTTACAGACATTCCCAAGAGCCGGCTCTGCTCCAGGCTCCCAGCTGGTGTGGTCTTTGTACACTGTCCACATCTCCCAAGCACCACCCTAGACTGTCCCTGGCTCTGGGGAAGCCTCAAGCCCTCTGAACTGTGGTTTTATCCCTGAGAAGAAATAGGATCCTCTCTATATACAGGATCCTAGGATGTTGGTGTGGAAAAGGTGGCTGGTCCTTGGGGGACCTGGGGCAGCCTAGACTAGTGATGATAAGACTCTGAGGTTTGAGGTCAGATCTGAGTTTGAGGTCCTATTCTAGCACTTACTAGCTCTTTGGATTAACCCCTCTGAGCCTCTTGGTCTTCTCATCTGTAGCATAAAGACAGTCTTATGCAGGTCGTTAGGAGGTGAAATGAGGGAGCATAGGTATATGTGTTGAGTGATGTAGTGCCTGTACTGTGGTAGGTCACTTCAGTCATGTCCAACTCTTTGGGACCCCATGGGCTCTAGCCTGCCAGGCTCATTTGTCCTTGGGAACTCTCCAGGCAAGAATACTGGAGTGGGTTGCCTTGCCCTCCTCCAGGGGATCTTCCCAACCTAGGGATCAAACCTGGGTCTTCTGCATCTCCTGCATTGGCTGGTTGGTTCTTTACCACTAGCGCCACCTATGTAGTGCCTGGCACTCAGTAAACCCACTGCCAGTGGTGGGGATGATCATTACTATTGAGCCCAACTCTGCTGATGAGCCAGGACCAGAGAAAGGGGGAGCTTAGTCAAAGTCACACAGCTTCTCAGTAACAGGACCAGCGCTGGAAGTTCTAGAGCTGCAGACTTCTAAGCCTGGCTCAGGGCTTCTCAGGACCAGGCCTGGCGACCCCCATCTGGCAGGAGACAACTTTGGGGAGGCCAAGGGGAGGGAGAGGAGTCATTGAACATGGTGGGCAGCATGTATGCAACAAGAGGCCAGTGGTCTCACATGAGACTCAAGAACCCAGGAGCCCTATTCATCTCCAGAGAGAGATCAGAGTGCAGGCTCTCCATCACCCCAACCCTGATTCCCTGGTGGACACTGTCCTCACGCAGAAGGCACCCAGGGGATTGTTAGTTAACCCATCTGGGGTTCTGGGATCCCTGGGGCCTCACGAGGTTCTGGTAAGAGCAGGGCCAATGTCTTGGCTATTGGGAAGGAACTGGACCCCTGAGGAAATTCAGGACATGGGAAAATTGCGAGGTTGTTTTCAGATGGGGGAGAGAGTCAGTTCAGGGGAATGTGAGCACCTTGAGTCGAGGGACTGGGTTGGCCAAAGCAAAGGAACCTGGACACTGGTAAAAGTCCACACTGGGAGCTCGGCAACCTAGGTTTAGGTGTGGCCCTTTCCTAACCATGGGACCTTCACCCAAAGAAGACTGAACTCAACTGCTGAAACTCCTGAGATTTAAGGTGGAATAGCATGGAATGTCAGGCTGGAGGGGTTACTTTCTCCATGACCTGACAGCCTCCGACAGAGAAAGTGTAGGCATGGATACCACTCACTGCCCGTCCCTAGTCTGCCTCAGACCCAGTGGGGTTGTGGGCTCAGAGTGTCCTTTCTCATCAAGTCCTATAGGATACTTGCTGCCCTGCTCATGTTTCACCCTGGGTCCAAGCTACTGGGGAAAAGGCAAGATACTACATCCTGAGAGTTTAGCCTGCTTCCCAGAAGACCAAGACCAGAGACAGCTTCCAGCAAGAGACAGCATACCATAAAGAGAAGGGGTGGTAAGACTGGGAGCCTCCCCTTGGACAAGCAAGTGGACTGGGCCAAGGATAGCATTGAGCAGGGTGAGTATTCGAGGGAGCAGCAAACGCTATGGCCCCCCCAATCCCGACCCCAGTGTACCCCTCAGAGATGGGAAATAACCTGCCTAGAATCACACAGCAGAGTGGTGTTGGGGCATGGACTTTGGAGTCAGGCAGACCTCGGTTCAAACACCATCCCAAGTGTGGCACCTGTGTGGTGCACAATAGTGGCCGCTTTTATCAGCAGGGTGTCATTATGGACAGGCACAGAAGTGGTGGATCTGCTGTGGGGGGAACACGATGGGGATTCCAAAGAGCTGGAACTCCAGTAGGATGGGGTAGAAACCAAACCTGATCATATCCTCTGATTTGCCACTGGAGGCTTAGGGCCCCATGTGAGGAGGGTGGTAGCAGACTCTAAGCTCTCACCCTTGACTGTCCAGGATAGAACAAGACAGGCCAGAGGAGCAGTATAGACCCTGGGCAGCTATTAAAGAGTCCCAGGGGACCTTGACCCTTGAACTCTCGGCCTAAAGTCATGGGTTGTGAGGAGCAAGGTCGGAGCAGACCAACTGGAGTGAAGTGATTTATTGGGGCCTTCACAGAACCTGCTTCCATGGTCTATCAGCTTTCCTGCAGCTCTCCCCCATGTGACGTCCCCTGATGACATGATAGCCTGCACAGGGCTGAAAGTCATCCTCAGCTCCCATTCCAAAACCCAGCTTCAGCTGCCTTCCTAACATTCCTTGCTAGGATCTCTGATCTCTTCATTCATTGGCTCCAGAGGAGAAAAATCTGATTGGTCAGCGGCCAGCCAATGCCTCAGTGGCCTCTGAGTCAGGGGCTCCGCTCCTGTCCGATCAACTGATGCCAGGGAGCTCCACCCATCCAGACCGAGTCTGGGTAAAGACCGTACAGAAAGCGCTAGGACTGTATCAGTTATCTGTTGTTGCTCTCCAAAACTAAGCAACCATTCATTTGTTCCCAGCTTCATAAGCTGGGCAGGTTTGGTCAGGACCGCTTATCTCTGCTCTGCCTGGTGTTAGCTAGGAAACCCTGACTGGGGCTGAAAGATCCAGGGTGGTTTCTGCCCGTCTGTTGTCTCAGCTGGGGAGGCTAGGAGGACCAGAGGCTGGCAGGCTTCTCTCTTTCCACACAGTCTTTCCAGTAGGCTAGCCGGACTTCCTTATGGTAACTCAGTGCTCCGGGAGGGCTAAATGGAAGATGCCAGGTCTCTTGAAGGCTAGGCCAGAAGTCCCGCAGCTTCAACCTTACTGCATTCCATTGGTTAAGGCAAGGCCCACCTAGATTCAGGGGTGGGAGGTGCTGCAAAGTCAAATGGTGAAACGGCATGCTGGATGCGAGGATCAATGTAGCCACCGATGGAAGTCATCCTCCCCAGGAACCTCCATGGGAAACGATGCCTTTTCCCTTTCAGGAACCGCTCCCTGGTGCACAGATCTCTCTACAAGTTTACCCAGGAGCAGGGGACTTAGGGGGCTTCCCTAGTAGCTCAGCAGTAAACAATCTGCCTGCAAGGCAGGAGACGCAGGTTTGATCGCTGGATCGGGAAGATCTCCTGGAAGAGGGCATGGCAACCCACTCCGGTGTCCGTGGAGAATCGAATGGACAGAGGAGCTTGGCATGCTACAGTCCATTGGATCACAAAGAGTCGGACACGACTGAAGCAACTGAGCACAAGGGCCTTAGTGATGGCTACAGACCTATATATAGATGGATCTACAGCTGGTAAGTAAGAGCCAGGACTCGAGCCTAAGTTTGCTGCCCCTGGTGCATTGTCCTTTCAAACAGAAGCAGGTGGCAGGGACACCAGTGGTAATACAGCAACCATAGTAAGAGCTGTTGTTTCTCAAGGCCTGTGCCAGGCACCAGTTCAGACACTTCACCCACATTTCTTATTTTATCCTTTCACAAGGATGTGCCCATGTGCTGCCTTTTGGATGAGAACACTGAGGCTCAGGGAGTAAAAGCGGTCCTAGGGTTTACTACCAGGTATGTGATAAAGCCAGGATTCATACTCAGGGCACAAGTACTTCATGGCAAAAGAAAGCAGGTCTCTACTTTGAGCCACTTGAGACTCAGGCTTCTCATCTGTGAAGTGGGTACAGTCCCATCGCCTCCTCCAGCCCCTTTCCTTTGTGGGATGGGAATGATTTGGTGAGGGAGAGTGTGCTTTGGTACAGGTGCGTGAGTACACAGGTCAGGGTCACGATCAAAGCTTCTGCTGATCAGTTCTGCCTCCTGGCTCCCAGTCGACCAGACGTCTCTGTGGGCTCCTGAGATCAGGGCATGATACACAAGGCCCAGCAACCTGTTCTAAGGACGCAGCAATTTGGCCCTGGTATCTGCCAGGCAACTGGGGACTGCGGGACAGGGGTCTGAGATCAGTGGCCCTGTATCTAAGCCCTGGCTCTGACTGCCTCAGGGAACTGATTGCCTAGCCTTTAAAGGGATTTACAGACTCTTCATAAACCCATTATGGCTTATTCTATACTCCAGCCCAGGCCAGGTGATTTCTGGGTCTGGGAAGGCTAGGCTGTGGACTTGAGGGCCATGAAGACTGAGGGATGCCCCAGGATCTCAGCCCCAGCCCCCTCCTCTCCCAGTTCCTTCACACCCCAACCCTTGTGCCAAGGCATGCCCTGGACATGACTCCAGCAGGAACAGAGCTTGGCTGTTCCCTCCCTGTCCCTCCCACCAGCTCCACCCTGTCCAAACCCCTCACTCCCAGTCTGGGCTGAGACACACCACCATGGAGACAGCCAGTCCTGGGGGATGGAGTGACAGGGTGCTCCAGGGGAACAGAGGAGGGGCAAGAAGCTGGCGATAAAGCTGGAAGCAGAGGAAAGAGAAAGCCAGGCAGGCGAGAGGACTGCTGACCCCTCTCAATGGCCCTCCACTCCTAGTGTGAGTGGCGCTGAGCCCAGAGCAGTGATCAGCGTGACCGTCACCCTGTTTGATGATGAGAAATACGAGTCTCAGAGGGGCTTAGCCATTGTGCAGAGTTGCACAGCTAAGACGTGGCACCTCACAAGGCACAGTGTGTGCTACCATTTTGCAGATGAGCAAACTGAGGTTCAGAGATGGGGAGTGACAGGTCCAAGGTCACCAAATGAGTCAGTAGTAGCACCAGCTCTGACTCAGCTCAACTGGAGGTGGCAACCACTGTCACATTCAGAAAGCTTTCCCATGGGAAGCACAAGGTCAGGCTGGCCCCAGGGGCACCCAGCCCCAGAGGAGGGGGGCAGCTGGAGGCCCTAACTTTGCTCTCCAACCAGCAGAGATTTACATAGCTCATTAAAAAAATACAGCGTCGTAAAGAGGAGAGACACAGGCACAGTAAACCCTCTCCCTTTCCATCGCCTGCCAGCACTGGAGCCTCTTTCGTGCTACGCCAAGGGCACAGGGAGCAGCCCCAGCTGGGAAGGGGTGTGCGGCTGCCCTGGGCAGCATGGAGCCGGGTTAGAGTGAGGCTTTCTGTGTGTCTGTCTGCTGGGCTCTGCCTAGTGCCCAGCACCGGGAGGGGAAGACACTGCTTGGTGTGACCTTGCACCAGTCCCTGGGCCGACCCCCCCAAGTGCCTGAGAGAAGACAATATCAGCTGGGTCTCCCCACTCCTTTCCAGCTTCAGGGTTCCCCCCAGAACTCAGCGATGTCCCCTGTCTCACTTCCCTGCCCCCACATTGCTGCTGAGGCGAAGCAGAGTTACAGCCCTCTAGCACAACGACATTTACTGCCTAGCCCTGCGCCTGGGCCCATAAATCCCCCTGGCCATGCACCATACGGACTGCGCAGTCACCTGGAACAGAGGCCCACGGGGCCTGCCAGCCCCTCCACTTGCCCCGACCCTGGCCACCTCAGGCCCGCTTACCCAGTGCCCCCAGCCTTCCTCAGGTGCCTCTCAGTCTGGAGCTGGGACCGCCAAAGCCCCCAGAGGCCCAGCCGTCAGAGCACCCGTTCCCCCCACATACTCTGGAGATCACCTTAAGTCCTCCTTGGGGAACCTACCGGTCTCTTGCCACTTGGGGTGCACCCCTGTCCCTCTGCGTCACCTTCCTCTCTCTGCACAGCTAGGGTTGGACCAGATGGGTCCCCAGAGCTCGTCTAGGCGGGACAGCCCAGGAGGAGTGGGACAAGAGCCTCTGCCAGAGAGTCTAGACAGACCATAGAAGGACTGGTGAAAGGCTCTGCCACCCGAAGTGCCGGGCAGGGCTGCCTGGTCGGCCACTGGCTGGTACCTGGCTGGCCAGGAGCCAGGAGAACAGCTGTTTCCTTTGTCCTGCAGGGCAGCTGGGAGGGACAGGGACATGGCAAGGTTGATGGGCTCCTGCAGTTGCCCAGAGGTAGAAAGGACTGCTGGAAGGGTGGGCTAGATAGGAGGTTGTTCTGAGGTGAGGCAGAGGGCTGAAGAGGCCATGATGGGCTCCCAGGTCCTAGCTGGCCTCCAGCCCTCCTCCCAAAAGAGGAAAGTTTCCCAAACGCACTGGCAGGCAGGGGAGGATGGGGCGGGGAGGTGGCTGAGGGAATAACACCTGTAAACCCCCATAGCTGGAGCCCGGAGTCCCACAGGCAGTGGGAACGTAAGGGAAGGTTACCATTCCTGTAAAGAGAGCAAACAGGGAAGAGGAAAGGTAGGTCCCAGCTTTTTGAGGGTCCCAAGGCCCTCAGCTCCAGGCCCCCATGGCTGTTTTAGAAAAATCTGCTTTGAACACTTCACAGCTGCCCGGGAAGACTTCCCTGCACCAGGGACAGAACCCCTTATCCTGGTGACTCTCCGTGTTCCTGGGGAAGGGAGGGCAGACTTGAGTGTGCGGGGTTGGGGAAGCTGAGGTGGGTGCTCTGTAGGGTGCCATGGGGCAGTGGGGAGCGATGGTGGGCGCTTGAGTATGAGAGTGACACAATGTCTCAGAGCCTGTAGAGGAAAGATGTGAGGTATGGGAGATGCACACTTCTCTGCTACACACGTGCACACACACACACGCACTCTGGTGGGCACACGCGCACACGGCAAAGCTCACATTTATACAGACCCATACACTCTCCTACACAGGCAGCAATTTCTGTGTCCACACTCAAGCCTTTCCCCTGAAGCAAGCAGACACCCTCAGTGTACACCCTGGTACAGATAATAGCTGTTCACACTGGTATACCTCACTGGCTCCTCTCACCCGAGCGCTCAGGAAAGCACAGATCCACAGGAAAGCCCCCTCCCGCAGCTCACAGGTGCACCCTGGCTGAGCCTCCACCAACCAAGCTCTGACCACCTGGGTCCTCCCAAGGGTCCACGCCCCGCCTCCCGCCGCTTCCCTCCTTCCGGGATCACAGGGCACCCAGACCCGCTCGGTGCTCAAGGCTCCCGCACCCTGCACACACACGTGAGCCCGCGCACGCACGTGCTGAAAGCAGCCCAGAGCCTCGCTCCCACCCTCAGAGCCGGGCTGGCCAATGAGAGCGCACCGGGAGCTGTCTCCTAGGCGACCAGCTTAGGACTGGGAGGGGCCGGCCGCGAGGAGCTTGGCCAAGGGACCCTCCCTTTATCCCCACCCCCTACTTCAGACCTTTGTGCCCGGACCCTCTTCTTACAGGGTTCGAAGGCACGACTAGGCTGAGGGCAGGAATGGTAAGGCTTCTTCAGAGGCACCCAGATACTGAGCCCAAGAGAAATCGCAGGGGCGCTCGTCCACCTGGATGGGAGTGGCAGGCCAGCATCCTGGCCAGAAGTGCCTTGTGGGACTCAGCCTGCGAGGTTTGTGAAGGGACCTGGCTCAAAGACTCTGGGGGAGCTTTTAGGACCCAGTATGGTTTCCTCGCTCCAGAGGGTTCCCAAGAGCTTGCATTGACCTCCTTTTCCTGAAATGCCCAAGTTCCTTCCCCTCCAGACCTCCCCAAATGTTCTTCCCACTGCTTAAGAAGCTCCCTATACCCCTACCCTTCCCTAATCATGTATGCACGGGGGCGAGCACGCGTACACACACACACACATGCACACAAACGCCAACTTTTTTTTCCCTGGCAACCTTCGGCTCATGGTATAGATCACTTCCCCAAGCAGCCCTTTCCTCATCACCATTGCTGAATCCCCAGTTCTGAATCAATCCCCTGGCCTAAGGGCCTGCCAGCACTGGGATTAGGCAAAATCATACCTTGGATATTTGAATCACATCGAAACACAAAGCATACCAAGAGGTGAAGGCTGGTCACAGTGGCAAGTGTAGGATGTTAACAGCATGCAATCTGGAGCCAGATGACCTGGGTCTAAATCTTGGCTCTGCCACATACCAGCTGTGTGCCTCTGGGCATGTTGCCCATGTAACTTGTGAGGATTGAATTAGATCATGCCTGCAAAGCACTTCAAATGGTGTCTGGCATGGAGCAAGTGACCAGTGTTTGCTTCTACCGTTATTATTCTCATGGACTCCCCGTTATATATTGGTACCTTTTCGACTCAGCTTCCAGCCCCCAACCTTCATTCAGGACATTCAGAACAAGCATGGGGCGGTGGACCAGGAGACTCACAGGTGGTGAGCTATGCAGGGCTTGTCCCTGGCACACTGCCAGACCCATTCCAATACTGGGTGCCCTGCCCAAGTGGGATACTTGTTCCATCAGGATAGAAATTAAGAGCCCGTGGTGACAACCAATCAAAGCTGTCTTTCCCTATTGTATAGACAAACTCAACTCTCTCCCTCTTTCTCTCTGTTTAGGAACATTGAAAACAAAGATAGGTACTTCCCTGGTGGTCCAGTGATGAAGACTTCACCTTCCAATGCAGAGGTTGTGGGTTTGATCCTGGGTTGGGGAGCTTAGCTGGAATCAAGATTGCTGGGAGAAATATCAATAACCTCAGATATGCAAATGACACCACCCTTATAGCAGAAAGTGAAGAGGAACTAAAAAGCCTCTTGATGACAGTGAGAGAGAGTGAAAAAGTTGGCTTAAAGCTCAACATTCAGAAAACTAAGATCATAGCATCTGGTCCCATCACTTCATGGGAAATAGATGGGGAAACAGTGGAAACAGTGTCAGACTTTATTTTGGGGGGCTCCAAAATCACTGCAGATGGTGACTGCAGCCATGAAATTAAAAGATGCTTACTCCTTGGAAGGAAAGTTATGACCAATCTAGATAGAATATTGAAAAGCAGAGATATTACTTTGCCAACAAAGGTCTATCTAGTCAAGGCTATGGTTTTTCCAGTGGTCATGTATGGACGTGAAAGTTGGACTGTGAAGAAAGCTGAGCACCAAAGAATTGATGCTTTTGAACTGTGGTGTTGGAGAAGACTCCTGAGAGTCCCTTGGACTGCAAGGAGATCCAA
>SJYX01001171.1:105019-124458 GCA_006410675.1 Oreotragus oreotragus | reverse complement strand
AAGTTGGACTGTGAAGAAAGCTGAGCACCAAAGAATTGATGCTTTTGAACTGTGGTGTTGGAGAAGACTCCTGAGAGTCCCTTGGACTGCAAGGAGATCCAATCAGTCCATCCTAAAGGAGACCAATCCTGGGTGTTCATTGGAAGGACTGATGCTGAAGCTGAATCTCCAATACTTTGGCCACCTCATATGAAGAGTTGATTCATTGGAAAAGACTCTGATGCTGGGAGGGATTGGGGGCAGGAGAAGGGGACGACAGAGGATGAGATGGCTGAATGGCATCACCGATTCGATGTACATGAGTCTGAGTGAACTCTGGGAGTTGGTGATGGACAGGGAGGCCTGGCGTGCTGTGATTCATGGGGTTGCAAAGAGCCGGACACGACTGAGTGACTGAACTGAACTGGGGAGCTTAGATATCACATGCAGCCAAAACACCAAAAAAGCATTAAAAAACAGAAGCAATATTGTAACAAATTCAATAAAGACTTTAAAAATGGTCCACATTAAAAAAAAAAAAAAGAAAGCACGTTTTCTAATGGGCCTTGTAGTGAGATTTTGCAGGCCTTTCAGCTTGTGGCCCACCTCCTGCTCACTCTGGGTCAGGCCTGTGGTTCTCAGCCTTGGAGAGAGCTGCCAAGAGAGCTGCTCATTCCACTTGCTGGAAGGGGTGGTTCCCCATCAGGGAGGTCTCTGTCAAAGGAAGGGGCTTCACTCAGGACCCCACCATCACTTTTATATCTTGTTGCCAAAATCTTGGCTCTCTGTGCACCGATGCCAAACAGGAACATGGAGACAGATTATGGAGGAGAAGGAAAAAGTGGCTTTGTTACTTTGACAGGCAAAGGGGGAACACAGTAGACTCACACCACAAGACCTGTGCCCCTCTCCTTGGTGAGTCAGGAAAAGTTATATAGTCAAGCAGGAGTATGTGATAAGGATCAAGGCAGTAACAGTCTTGCATTCTTCTTTCTTCTGCAGTTTCAATAGGGTGGGGTTGCTAACAGGATTAGGGTGTGTGCAGGGTCCCAGGTTTTCCAGTAGTCATATATGGATGTGAGAGTTGGACCATAAAGAAGGCTGAGCGCCAAAGAATTGATGCTTTTGAACTGTGTTGCTGGAGAAGACTCTTGAGAGTCCCTNGGGGTTGCTAACAGGATTAGGGTGTGTGCAGGGTCCCAGGTTTTCCAGTAGTCATATATGGATGTGAGAGTTGGACCATAAAGAAGGCTGAGCGCCAAAGAATTGATGCTTTTGAACTGTGTTGCTGGAGAAGACTCTTGAGAGTCCCTTGGACTGCAAGGAGATCCAACCAATCAATCCCAAAGGAAATCAGTCCTGAATATTCATTGGAAGGACTGATGCTGAGGCTGAAGTTCCAGTCCTTTGGCCCCTGATGTGAAGGGCCAACTCAATGGAAAAGACCCTGATGCTGGGCACGATTGAGAGGAGGAGGAGAAGGGGCAACAGAGGATGAGATGGTTGGATGGCATCACTGACTCAATGGACATGAGTTTGAGCAAACTCCGGGAAATGGTGAAGGACAGGGAAGCCTGGTGTGCTGCAGTCCATGGGGTCACAAAGAGTCGGACACGGCTGAGCGACTGAACAAGGGTCCTAATGTTGATGAGCCTCTGCTTCAGGTTGTTTCGTCGCTGCTCCTCGCTTGATTAGCAATTGCTCTTCCCTTTGGAACTCAGAGAAGGTCATGGAAGCTGCTGGAGTCTTGCCTACAAAGAATGGGGGACAAAAAGGTCTCGTGCCCAGGAGTCCCATGGGGCCCTTCTTGGCATCTGTCCCACACTCATTTGTCCAGGATTGTTCATGCCTACAGCCATTCTGAAATCTCACTTCTGCCATGTCTTCTTGGGCCTCCCTCCCTGCTCTGGGTCAGGTCTTCGCCCAACTTAGCCATTCATTGCTTCCTGTCTGATCCTAACCACTTGGTTTCCCCTCTCTGTGTTTCACACACCCCATCTAGAAAATGGAGTCATAATTCTTGCTGTTGAGCACTCTCTCTCTTCCTCATTCTCAGCATATTCATTGAGCACCTCCTCTCACCAGGCACTGGGCTAGGCACTAGGAATGTTCAGAGGAAAGTTCCTGCCCAGCTTAGAATCTGATGGGGGAGCAGACTGCAGGCAGCCAATCACTCAAAGAATACATATTTTTAAATTGCGATCAGAGCAACAAGGACCAGGCATTATGAGGACTCGCACGGGATAGGGTAGGAGTGAGCTGGTTCACAAAGCACTCTGCAGCCTGTGTGAAAACAGCGACAGTGGTGGTGAGCGTGATCACAGCTTCAGCTGCTGAGTGTCCTGTGTGCCTCCCTGGGCCTCAGGTCTTCCACCGTAACTCAGGGCCTGAGCCCCAGGGGGACTATTTTCACATGGTCAGCCCCCCTCCTCTCATGCTTCGTCCCTGCTCTGGGGGAGGGCAAGCAGCAGCCCCCCTCTCCCTATTGCAGCAAGACCTCCACTCTGCCCTGCTCTGCATAACTGGCTTCCGGCGAGATCCATTGGAAGTGGTTTGGCACACCCAGGTTTATGTCTCCTGTCCACACTAATCAGTCAGGCAGCCTGGGGCACAACACCGCACTTCCCCTTAGGACAGCGATGATCATTCCCACTTTACAGGGGTTCTGGGAAGCTTGGAGACAAGACCCGCGGAAAGTGCCTGCTCGTGCCATGTGCCCAGTAGGCGCCAGCTGCTGCCCTTCCCTGGGCCTCCAGGGTGGATCCATGGAGGCTGCAGGTGGGTGGAGGGCTCTTGGGCTGGGGTATCCAGTTTGAGTGCAATGAACAGAAGTCCATTTAAAGATGTTCTTTAACAAGGGGGTTGCCATCAGGATTGCCATAAGGGAGTCTAGTAAGGGAGTTGCCGTAAGGGAAATTCATCACAGGAAACCGCTTCTCTCTCCTCTTGGCTCAGCCTCAGGCTGCACAGTGGCTCAGGTCACCTCCTTGCTCTGCTGCCCAACCAGGGGGTGTCTGACTGAGCACAGCCCCCTTAAGAAGGCAACCTCAGCTCTCCATGGCCACTCACTCAGCCTTTGTGTTCAATTCTAAATTCCCAAGAGAAACTATGACGGGCCAGGATTACATGCAGTGTCCACCGTTGGTCCAGTCAGCTGAGGTGGGGCCAGAAGATAGGGAAAGCCACCTCTTTTAGGCTATGGGCGGGGTGGGGTCTGTAAGTAAGAGTGTGAGTGCAGTGAAATGGTGACTTTCTCTAGATCAGTGTGGTTCTCAACCCTGGCTGCACACTGAAATCACCAGGGGACCTTTAAAAACTAAAAGCAACTAAACTGCTATTTAACTCCCCTCTCAGGGACTTCCTTGGCGGCCCAGTGGTTAAGAATTTGCCTTCCATGCAGGAGACACGTGTTCAATCCCTGGTAGGGGAACTAAGGTCCCATGTTCTGCAGAGGCAACTATATCCACGTGCTCTGGAGCCCACGTCCAGGTGGAGACAAGACTGTACACTGAAGTGAAAATCCCATGAGCCACAACTAAGACCCAACACAGCCAAATAAATAAATAGATATTAAAAAAAAAAAAAGAATAAACACTTCCTGCTCTCAGAGATCCTGACTTCGTTGGTCTGGGTGCTGCCTGAGTAGTAGGATTCTCGAGATCCCCAGGGGATTCTCATGTGCAGCCAGCTGCGGACCACCACTTACACGACTTCCCAGGGCGGGTCCACACCGTGGTGTCATCTATCCCTCTACTTTGGTCTCATTTTAGACCCGGTGAGACGTTTACCCTGCATGGCCTAAATCAGTGATTCCCAAGTCATCCTCCAGATAAGACAAAGTCAGAATTCTGATTCCCAGACCCAGTCAAGCCATACTGAATCCAAATGTCTGGGATGGTGCTCTGCTGATTCTTGTCACCAGTTAAGTTGGGAACACTTGGCTGAATGGTAATTTACCACCTATCCATGCTCCTGACATGTCATCATGGCGGGGAGAGGGCATGGAAATCAGCTTAAGTGCAATGAAAACTTCCATGTAGCAAAAGGGGAAGTAGAAAAAGGCTTTCAGTCCCACACTGCACAGATGTCATCAGTAGATGCCAACCTGTGTCCTCTGGAGAGAAGTAGGTGATGGGAGCAGGCCTGATGTTAGGCAGGAAGTTAGAAGACAGCAGTGAGAGGTGGCCCCTTCAGCTAAACATCCAGTGGCCAGTGGCCACCTAATCCCACGAAGCAATTTACCAGCCTTGCCCCAAATGTGCCCCCATCAGTACTCCAAAATAGCTGGGGTGCTGCAAGAATTCCCCACTGGCCGACTGGCAGGACTTTCCCTATAGCACATGCTCACACTTCATACTATCGTGTACTAAAGTAACCTTTGGTGGCTACTGGACTCATTAACTGCTCATAGATATTACATGAATACATACATCTGCGATGAATTATGGGAAGGACATGCACAGTAGAGCATCTTGTTATATAACCTGCAGTTGTCAATCAATGACTCCCTGGATTATGCAAATGACCTTGCCTTAAAAACTCTATACCCTGGCCCTCCAGGGCCATTTTCTCTCCTGGCCTGGCCCATCTCTCTCTTGAAGTGCTCTCTCTGTTCTTTCTTTCCTTGTCTTCAGTAAACTTTCCTGCAACAGCTAAGACCTCACATTCTTCTTTGTGTCCTTATCAAGAACCGAGGCCCATGGGAGGAGGGGTCTCCAGACCCCTCTGCTAACACTGATGCCCCAGATTTCTGTGCTCAAAGAATGGAGTGGATTTCAATTGTTCTGTCTGCTTTGTATGAGGTGCCTACACCCCCAACCATGTGATGTGACTAGGAACTGCTGTCTTCTTGAGAACCCATCCCCTGGATATGGCCCAGCTTAGCAGAGGGTATCAACACAAGCTGGGCCAATCTGTACCCAACCCACAGCTCTTTGCTGGTGTGATTGGACAAGAATTTGGCATTTGCCCCAAGTGTGGCTAATCAGAACCCTTCCTTAGGATATTTGAATTTGAGAACTAGAGAATGCCAATATTGGTTTTTCTCTGGAGTTGAGGCCCAGAAATGTGAGCCTGGGAGCTACCAGGAGCCATACATCCAAGACACGGAGGATGGAGAGAGAAGCAGAGGTAAGCTAGAGGGAGTGTTCCTGATTCTGCTTTTCTCTGTGGTCCCTTGAGCCTGGCTCTCAGTGGTCCCCACGTCTGGATCCCGATAACTATAGTAGTTAGCAGCTTTGCTACCACGTGCTGTGGACTACTGACCTCCCCTTCATGCCTTCTTAGCTAATCCCACACTTTATCTGGGGGTGTGCTTCTTGTCATGTCAAGTCCGAGGCTCAATCTTGTCTTAGGACCTGTTTCAGTAGATTTCGGCCCTTTCCCCCAAAGTATACTTTGAATGTCAGGTTACAGAGAAATGGGAAGGAACACAAATGCACAATGAACTGTGAGGCTTTCCTATTCTAAGCTGAAAACCATGTGCCCGTGTCTATCTCTACCCAGAGCTAGGAGGTCTCTCATCTCTGTTCACCTCCATATGTCTGCTCTTTTCTCTTCCTCATTCCCAGTAACCAAGCTTTCCCCTCACTCATCAGCGTGCTCTTAGCTGAGCTGGACCACCCACCCGGAGATGGTAGCCCTTGCCTGGAGCCAACACAATCTCCAGTCTCAGTTCCCTGCTGCTAACCTAATCTCTGTGCCCTGATTTCAAATTCCCATGAGACACACTGTGATTGGCCACATTTTAGTCAGGTGACCTCAACCTGGCCCAATCAGCTGGGGCTTGGGGCAGGCTGCTATGGGAACAAGGACCCACCCTCATTCACCAGATCCAAAACACACTATCTCTGGAATCCTGGGACAGGAGGGAGATCACTTTTGGATAACCTTAAATGAAGCCACACCATCTCCCTGAAAGCGTGCTCCTCAGCAAGTCAAGAAGAGGATGGGAGTTTCAACCAGGGGGTCAGCTGATTCTGCCAGCAGGGCCTGGTAGCTGGCGAGAAGGGACAAGCCAAGTGACCCTCATCCTCACCCTTGAGGCAGCAGCTGCAGGCCTGTTTTGCATCCTGTCCAGATATTTCCAGTAAATAAACATTGACGCTTTCGATATCATGTTAATTTCACAGGCGGCTGCTCTGCTGACAGTTTCCACACTCTGCCAGTGCCTCTTGTCAGTTTTATACTCACAGGCAGACGCCAGCCCCTCTTGCAGGCCACCCAACATACAGACAATAAAAACAAATGGCTCAGAAAGCCCTGATGGAGTGATGGGAAACAGCATAAGTGCCTAGGCTGGGGAGAGCAGCCCTGTGCAGGGTCCTAAAGTTGACCAGGGCAAGACCACAGGGCTTAGAAAGCTACTAGTGCAATCTTGGTTGAGTCTCTCCACTTTTCTGGGCCACTGTTTCTGAGTCTGTGAAAGGAGTCAATATGCAGCACTGCTTCTCGGGAACCTTGACTGAGAGTCTTGAGCAACCTCTGACTCTTAAAGACCCTGCTTAAACTTCCAAGGGAATCCAATCCTTGGATTTCACCTTCAGCACAACCCCTAGAGGCATTTGAATTGAGACTTATTCCCACGCTGCAGGGCTTCCCAGGTGGTGCTAGTGGCAAAGAATTCGCCTGCCAATGCAGGAGATGGTTCGATCCCTGAGTCAGAAAGATCCCCTGGAGGAGCAAGTGGCAACCCACTCCAGTATTCTTGCCTAGAAAATCCCATGGGCAGAGGAGCCTGGTGGGCTAAGGTCCACAGGATTGCAAAGAGTTGACACAAATGAAGCTGCTTAGCATGCATGCCCATTCTGCAGATGGGATAGTTGAAGTCTAAGGCAGGGCAGTGATTTGCCCTGCATCATAGGGAAAGACGGGGGAAGGCAATGGCACCCCACCCCAGTACTCTTGCCTGGAAAATCCAATGGACGGAGGAGCCTGGTGGGCTGCAGTCCATGGGGTCGCTAACAGTCGGACAGACTGAGCGACTTCACTTTCACTTTTCTCTTTCATGCATTGGAGAAGGAAATGGCAACCCACTCCAGTGTTCTTGCCTGGAGAATCCCAGGGATGGGGGAGCCTGGTGGGCTGCCGTCTATGGGGTCACACAGAGTCGGACACGACTGAAGTGACTTAGCAGCATAGGGAAAGACAGGAGTAGAGCCAAGACAGCAACTGGGGTTCTTGCTCCAGCTGCTCTGACAGCTGTCAGCCACATACGCCACGGCCCTAGTGCTACAGGGATGGTGGAAACCAGAGACCTCTGCCTTGTCCCAAGCCTAGCTGAGCGAGCCCCTGGAAGCATTTAGGCTTCTTCCTAACATTCATAATCATGAGATCTCGTGCATAACCATAATTCATTCCTATTAAAGGCTAAGCTGAAGGGTAGGGTCCTCCTGTGCTCTAGGACCCTGCCATTAGCCTGAGTTCCTAGACCTCTTTCAGGGGGTCCACCAATAGCCCCACCTTTCCCCTTGCCAGCACACACTGGGAGCTGAAGAGGGCAGCTGGCCAGGGGACTCATTCTGGGTGCCACGATGACTCCCTTCTTCCTCTGGCTGCTGCTGTGGCTGCTTCTGTACCCTTCTAGCGGGTGGGAAGAAACCCTTGCCTCACCTGACCCAGTCCCACACACTCCCCCACCACATTCGTAAGGTCTAGGTTGGCGCCTAAGAAGGAGCAGGCTGAGGCTGGGTCACAAGCTATTACAGTGATAGCCTGCCTCCTTGTCTACCATTTGCTCCCTGAATGGAGGTTTCATTGGCCAGTAGGATCATTGCAGCCCCAGGGTGGTGACAGGGGGCAGGAGGAGACTTCTTGGCCTTCTAGATGGCTGTCTGGGGAGGCTCACGTGGCCGTCTTCTCTGGGAGCAGGGCTCTGAGGCCCACATGGCAGCTCACACCCGCACACTCCTGGCGCCTGCTTCTGCTCAATAAAGACTCGTTAATGGACTAAAGTGAATTAGAGTCATTAACACTGTTATCAGAGGCAAGCAGAGGTCGGCGCCTGCCCTCCAGGCCCAGATCACAGTTTGGGGACGTTGGGCAAGGTCTTCACATCTCAGCGCTTCTGTCACGACCTTCACCTGTAAATTGGGGCATAGATGTCCCCTCAGATGACTTCTGTCATCCACAGACCCAGATTCCCAAGCTCCTGAGGACAGCGTTTGAGGCTGCCTGACCTCCCTGCCTGCCTCCAGCCCCGATTCGTGTGTGTGTGTTTGTGATGAGTCGCTCAGCTGTGTCTCACTCTTTGCTACCCCATGGACTGTAGCCTGCCACGCTCTTCTGTTCATGGGATTCTCCAGGCAAGAATACTGGAGTGGGTAGTCATCCCATTCTCCAGGGAATCTTCCCAACCCAGGGACTGAACCCTAGACTCCTGCATTGCAGGCAGATTCTTTACCGTCTGAGCCACAAAGGAAGAATGTGCTCACATACAACTGGCACACATCCTTTATTCCCTTCACACACTGGGCACCAACCTGTCACCAGCCTTCACAAAGGCTGCTCCCTCTGACTAAAAAGTCAACTCTACTTTTCCCCTAGCCCTGTGCCAGGGTGCTAAACTCCTGAGCAGCCCTCAAAGCCCCGTGCCAATGGTACTGCCTCCAGGAAGTCTTACCTGACCATCCCCACCCAAGGCTGCGTTGGGTAGTCTCTCTCTGAGGCCACCTAAAGGAACCACCCAAAAGGGAGTTTACATTGTGGACAAATTTAAAAGGAGCCCTACTTTCCCCATGAGGCATTGTCCTGGAGGGCTTGTTCCTCAGCAAGTCAAGAAGAGAGCAGAGGTCTGGACAGGGGCGCAGGTTCTGGCTGTCACCTGCAGTATAATTATCTAGGTAGGTGTCTGTCTCCTCCACCAGGCTACCATCCTCTTGAGTAAGGCCTAGTCAGTGCTGTCTGGCCCAGGGCTTTGTACAACTTCAGTTGGGTTTCCACAAGAGGCAACAAGGGGTGGCTCCCAGTATTTCCTCCAGCATCCTTTCTTCAAAGGGTGTTCAAGAAGCAGGAAGGGCACAACCTTCCTCCAATTCCTTCCCCCCACCCCTCACCCCTGCCAGTCTCTATTCGGCCCCTTCGGAATAATTTACTTTTCACAGATTTTCCCTCCTTAATTACAGCCCACATAACAAATAAAGGAAGGAGGCAGGGAGAGAAGGAAGGAAAGCCCAAAGTTGCCAGGTTCTTGCTTCCACATCCCAGGAGCTCTGAGCCTGGACAAAGTTAGTGGGTGGGAGAGAGGGTAGGGGTGGGGGGAGGCCTGCAGACTGGAGACCAGTTCTCATTCTGGTAGTTAGTGACCCCCTCCTCTCCCCTGGCTCCAACATGAGCTGCACTAGGGCCTCTCCAGGCCAGAGGCCTTCTTGGCCACATCATGCCGGTAGAAGTGGTCTAAACTGCTCCCTTCACAGGCTCCTGGTGATGGAATTGTCTCCTAAATGAGGAGGATCAGTTATGACTGCTGTTCACTGAGGGCCTTCTGTATGCCAGGCACTCTGCTCAAGCCCTCCTCTGGTGCTCACAGCAGCCCGCACCATCAGCCAGTCTACAGAGTGGGAAACGGAGGCCCAGGAAAATGAAGCAATGCCCTGCAGGGAAGTGGGTCTGATTTCAAAGTCCACACTTCCTATGAAACAATGCTATTTCCCGCACAAGTGAGCCTACCTGCTCTGAGGAACAGCTTGAGCATCTCTTGGGGACATCAGGTCACTGTCTCTGCTGCCTCAGCAAGGGCCACACACCACTTTCCTTTTTCTCTCTGGGTGATATATGGGCAAGGAGAATCACCAATATCCTTGCCCCTTTCTCACTGCACGTGCTGCGTGGGTGGAGATGGTCAGGAGCAATTTTATCATAAGGAATATAAAAGGTAGGCACAAATGAGCCAAAACTAAATCCATCCAAACCCAGTTTTATCTAAAGCATGAAAGTCCTTTCATGGCCAGGTTCTGGTTTCTGATCTATCAAAGCCACAGCATCCTGCCTGGGGCAGGCAGAACCTCATTTCTGCTGGGCCTACTTCTGTGGGCTCTGGGTCACCTTGCCTGCCACTGATAGGCTCCCTGGAGAGGAACCGAACCCTGAAGAAGGCATAACCCCAACCCCAGCTGCCTCAGGCCAAGGCTGATCCCCTCTCTCCTGCAAGAGCTTGTCCCGTAGAGGAATTTGGACTTCTTTGATCTAAGGGGTGGGTGAGTCTCATCTGCCTCTCCCGCCCTCAGAGCTCTTGGCAGCAGGAGTGGACAGGGTTGCGTTGACCGCTGCGAGGGTGGGACGAAGCAGCGCGCTACTCTGCATGTGTCTTTCCTGCCCTCACCCCCAACCTGTGGCCCCATGTTTAGCTATGTAGTGGGTTATATAGGAAAAGGCACATCTCTGCCCTTGGGGCCAGCCAGGCCAGTTGGCGGGCAGCATCCAGGGTAGGAACAAAGGGCAGTCGTGTAAGTTTGGGCAACATATTGATTGATTCATTCATTCACCCATTCATTCATTCATCAAATGCTTGTTGAACACCAACCGTGTGCCAGGCAGTGCTCGTATTGTTGTGGGCACTGGGGACACAGTGAAGAACAAAGCTGATAGAAGTTCCTGCCTTTGTCAATCTTATAGTCTAGTGTAAACATTTTCTGTAAACGGCTAGAAGTAAATATTTTATGCTTTGTGGGCCACATACAGCCTCTGTTGCATATTTGTCTTTGTTTGCTTTCTTACAATCCTGTAAGAATGCAACATTCTTGGCTCATAAGCTACACAAAGACAGGTTACTGGCGGAATTTGGCCCATGGGCCATAGTTTGCCAGTCCTTGGTCTGGTATAATACTGTCCAGTAGAAAAATAGTGTGCGTCATATGCATAAGTAAAAGCTTTTAGTAGCTGCATTGTAAGAAGAAAAATGAAACAGGTGAAATTTATTTTAATAGTATAGTTATTTAAGCAAATATACCTATTATATCGGACTTTCCTGATGGTTCAGTGGTAAAGAACGTGCCTGCAATGCAGGAGACTCAGATTCGATCCCTAGATTGGGAAGATCCCCTGGAGAAGGAAATGGCAACCCACTCGAGTATTCTTGCCTGGAGAATCCCATGGACNAAGCAAATATACCTATTATATCGGACTTTCCTGATGGTTCAGTGGTAAAGAACGTGCCTGCAATGCAGGAGACTCAGATTCGATCCCTAGATTGGGAAGATCCCCTGGAGAAGGAAATGGCAACCCACTCGAGTATTCTTGCCTGGAGAATCCCATGGACAAAGGAGCCTGGTGGGCTACAGTCCATAGGGTCACAAAAGAGTTGGGACAGGATTTAGTCACTAAACAACACCAACATCCATAACGTTATCATTTCAATATGTAATCAATATTTGTTTAATTGATTAGATACTCTACATTCTTTTTCATACTAAGCTTTCAACCTCTGGTCTGTATTTTATACTGATAGCATATCTCAATTGAGACTCTGCATCTCAAGTGATCAAACAGCCACATGTGGCCACCAGACTGGATAGCATGAAGTTCTATAGGAGAAATAGACAATGAGCTAGATAAATAAGGAAAATACTCCATGTATTTACAGGTGAAAAATGCCACGGAGGAAAATAAAGCAGGGAAGTGGGAGAGGAAGGGTTAGGAGTCCCTCGAGTAACTGGGCTGCTCCTAAGTCTGGGAATTTTACTCACACCAAGGCTCTTGTAATTCTCAGGAAAGCAGGAAGTAGGAGGCCGTCTGCAGAACTGTCACATCTTATCAGCGGACAAGAACTAAGAGGTATCATCATGCCCAACTCTTGCCCTCGACAGATGGCAGTCCAGCTCCTGCTCACTCACTACGCTGATGGGAAGCTCATTGGGGCCCTAAACAGCCTGTTCTTCCCAGCTGGGTTCTCTGATTTCACTCTTCCCCCTCTTCTTGACTTTGTACCCTGAGTGATATTTTTAAAAAGAAAATATTTCCATGTTAACATTCTTCAGTGGCTCCCCATCACTCTCAAGGTAAAGTCCAGAGTCCTTATGGTGGTTTATACCAATATATGCTTTTTACTACTAATAACAAACCATCAAACTAGTACTGACTTAAACCATAAAGAAATGTGGTGGTTTAGTTACTCAGTCGTGTCTGACTCTTGTGATCCCATGGACTGTAGCCCACTAGCCCACCAGGCTCCTCTGTCCATGAGATTCCCCAGGCAAGAATACTGGAGTGGGTTACCATTTCCTTCTCCAATAAAGAAGTGTGCTGGCTCACAAAACCTGAAGTCTAGGAGTAGGTGGGCCTTGTCCCAACTCTTCATTGACCAGAACTGGTCACACAGTCCTCCCAGAGCCAATCATTGGTAAGTAAATCAAATGACGACTCCATTCCCTTGAGCTGAGTTCAGTGTCTCAAACTGCACTGCCAGTGCAAGAATGGGGAAGGTGTTGTCAAGCCTGTCATTTACTATCGGCCTCGCGAGATGGGTCCAGCTCAAGCTTCCAGTTTACCCCGCCATGCCCTACCCCGCACCCTGTGGTCCAGCCTGCTCTGGCCCACCGAAGTGCTGCCTTTGCCTGTTAGTCCTCACACAGGCTGTTCCTTCTGCTTGGAATGCTTTTCCCGTTCTATGTCTCCCTACCTTTGTCTGGCTACTTGTCCTCTAAGCCTCCACCCAGATGCCGTGTCTATGGGGAGACTATGCCGAAGGTGCTCAGTACATATGTCTTCTTTTTATGAAGAATAATTTATTTATTTGTGGCTGTACTAGGTCTTCATTGCTGTGTGTGGGCTCTCTCTAATTGCAGAGAGTGATTCTTGACTAGGACTGTCTTTGGGCACCTCTCAGTGCAGAGCTGTGGTGAGCCTGGCTGCAGAGTGGGTCCGCATGTCACCAGGACTTTCCAGGAAAAGACCCAGGTTCAAGGGCTCTCTCTAATTGCAGAGAGTGATTCTTGAATAGGACTGTCTTTGGGCACCTCTAGGTGCAGAGCTGTGGTGAGCCTGGCTGCAGAGTGGGTCCGCATGTCACCAGGACTTTCCAGGGAAAGACCCAGGTTCAAATCCTCTGACCTTGGGCATGACCTTGGACAGGACTTCTTGGGACCTGAGTTGGGTTTGAGGGTGGTGGGTAGATGGGAGTGCTGGGAGCTAGGGTGGGGATGCGCTGGGTAGCCGAAGGCCACCTGCTACCCTCTGTCACAGCAGGATCTTTGATGCCTGCCGAGCTCATGTAAGGCCAGGCCTCCTCAGCGGAGAGCGCTCTGAGCCTCTAAGAGAGTGGGAGGCAGGAACAAAGGAGGATTGAAATTCCATCAGGCACTCACTGAGCCTGGTCCCTGGAGCCTCTGCGCCTTTGTTCCATTTAATCAATATGTAATTAAACTGAAATCCCAGCTTAAGAATTTCCAGTGGTGCTGAGACCGGGCTTTCTGATGGGCTGGTGGAGTTGAGGCTCCTGAGTCGTCCAGCTGTGAGCCCCTTACCAACCTGGCCCGCTCCCACCCTGCCAGGCCTCAAGGTCACCTTCCCCAGCAGCTCGGCAGCCTTCCCACATGCTTTCCGGGAGAGACGGTAGGGCATCTGAAGGGCAAGGGAGTGTGTAACACTGCCCTCTGTCGCCCCCTGGGCCATCACGGTCCCGGTTGCCCTCGCCTGACAGCAGGGAGGCTGAGGATGGGGAGGCCGTAGCAGAGCTGGGCCTCAAGCTTGGCCTGCCCCAGCCGCCCATCTCCTGTCTCCTCTGTCCTCTGAGTGACCCAGACCCAGGCTCTGACACCCTTGGCTGCTGTGTGCTGAGCACCTACTATGTGCTGGATACTATCCTGACGTCCTTATGTGCATCAGCCCATTTCATCCTCAAAACAGTCCCATGACAATAAGAACCTCCTATATAGTGCAGGGAACTCTAATCAATACTCTATAATGGCCCACATGGGCAAAGAATCTTAAGAAAGAGTGGTTACAGGTATATGTATAACTGATTCATTTTGCTGTACACTTGAAACTAACACATTATTAATCAGCTATGCTGTTGTTTTTGTTCACTTGCTAAGTCGTGTCTGACTCTGATCCCATGGACTGCAGCACGCCAGGCCTCCCTATCCCTCACTATCTCCTTAAGTTCATGTCCATTGAGTCAGTGGAGTTCCAACCATCTCATCCTCTGCCACCCTCTTCTCCTTTTGCCTATACTATTCTTCAATAAAAGTCAGTGAAAAAGAAACCAGCCTCCATTTTAAGATGAGGAACTCCAGGCACAGAGCACCAGTGTCAGCACCTAATTCGTGGCAGAGAAAGGATTTGAACCCACAACGCTCGCTCCAGAGCCTTAAGCACTAAGGCCCTTGATATTGGGACCTGGCTGCTAAGAGCTTTCTTGAGGAGCACGGACTCATCGCCAGCAGTGGCAGGACCTCTGGGCTCCTCCTGGGCAGACCCCACACCTGCTGAAACAGCTGTTCCACAAGCCCAGAGTTTGCTCTTAGGTGAGAGGCTGAAACTCCTTCTGGGCCTTTCACACTCAACACCTTGGAGTCCCCAGTCCTCTTGCACAGACTACTCTGTGTTCAAGGATGTCCAGAGACCTGTCCTTGGACCGGCATTGGCTGACAGATGTATAACACCATAGTCAAGAGCCATAGTTAAGGCACATAGGAAATTTAAAATTTCTAGTAGCCACAGTAAAGAACAAGAATTGGGTGAAATGAATTTTAGAATATATTGAACCCAATGTGTCTAAAGTATTATCATTTCAATGTGCAATTAGTATTACAAATTATTGAGCTATTTTACATTCTTTTATGGTTCCAAGTTTCTGAAATCTGATATGTAGTTTCTGCTTACAGCCCAACTCAATTTAGATCAGCTGCATCTCAAGGGTGAAGCGGCCACAGCCATGGACAGTCACACCTTGTGACCTGTTAAAATGCCGTGAGAGGGACTTTCCTGGCAGTCCAGTGGCTAAAGCTCTGTGCTTCCAATGCAGGGAGCACGGGTTTGATCCCTGGTCAAGGAATTAAGATCCCACGGAACATGTGGCATGGCCAAAAAAAAAAAAAAATGCTATGAGAAAGGGAAGATGGGATTCCTGCTTTGAGGGCACCTTGAGCTCACTCAAGCAAGGGGAGCTGTGGGAGAAAAACCTCAGGGAGGAATATTGGGTAACAAATACATCCTCCCTCCTTTAGGGATTATCTGGGGAAAGAGAGGGGTCAGACCCTGGGGAAGTGGACCTTGGGAGTCCAGACAGGTAAGGGAGGTGGAGGAATGTTACTAGGCAAGAGAAGCCAAACTCCAGCCACAACTCCATCCTTCTTCTCCCCATATCCTCAGCAGCTACTACTCCAAGACCTGGGGATCTCCTGTGGGGTGGAGAAAAGAGACCTAAACTAGAGTCTGTCCTGTCTCCCGAGAGGGGTGGGGAGCCCCAGGCCCAGCCAGCAGAAAGTAGTTGCTCCCTAGAACCCAGCCTCTCTCTCTGACCCTTTCCCCTTGGCAGGCAGGAAGAGACTCGTCACTTGCTCAGTGGAGCTTCTCCTCATCCCCCATGGCAATTACACCACTGCCATAGTTTCTGTTAGAGAGAACAGCCCGTGGCCACATCTCCAGCAGGCCAGGCCCAACTCAGTGGCCCTGTGCCTGAGAAAGCAGAGACTGTTTTATCCAAACCAATCAGTGCTTGGTCTTCAGAGGTGTTGGGAGTTCACAGCCAGCACCATAAGTACCTGTGGTAACACCCCATCCTCTCACTTGAGCCCGGGAGAATGGTTCCCAGACACATGTCAGGGAGGAAGGGTCAGTGAGGCCTCCAAAGTTGGGGGGCTCCGCATCCTGGACTCTTGGAATCTGTTCTTGGAATCTTTCACTCCTTAGAATTGTCATTTATCTTAGATTCTTCCAGTCTGAGTGTTGCAAAGATGCTTGGAATGAAAGTCTAGAAGAACATGGGCCCCTTAGAAGTAGCTTGTTAGAAGAGCTCATAACAGTTGGACTAAGGAGCTTCCTGTGTCTATCTCCCGCCCTCACCCTGTCCTAAGTGTGGCAGAATTTGTCTGAAGTAATTTGCCCTGCTCCATGCCAGGCTTCCCAGGTGGCGCTAGTGGTAAAGAAACCACTTGCCAATGCAGGACATGTAAGAGGTGCGGGTTCAACCCCTGGGTCAGAAAGGTCCCCTGGAGGAGGGGATGGCAACCCACTCCAGTATTCTTGCCTGGATAACCCCATGGACAGAGGAGCCTGGTGGGCTACAGTCTATAGGATCCCAAGAGTCGGACACAACTGAAGTGACTTAGTACTCAAGCACACACATGTGCCATCCCAGAGTCTTCCTCCAGACGGACCGTAACCGGGACCTATTTCTTTCACGTGTCCTTAACACCCACTTTCGTGAATGTCTGGACCCTCGACCCTGTAGATCTGGAAAGTTCTGGTAAAGCTCTGCCCCTGCTCATAACCCAGCTCCCAGACTTCCTTCAGCTAGGCTGGCTGAGTTGTCTCCCCACCCCCAGCCTACATCCTGCTGCCTACCCTCCTGGCCTTTGACCTTAGGTCCTTGGTGCCCTCATTCCTTAGGAAGGCCCTGGGGGTTCTTCTTGCCATTCTTCTTATCCAGGCAGGGCTGCTCCAGAGAACCCCAGAAACTGGACAGTCTCCCTGCTGTCCCAGAGGGAGAGGCCTTAGGGGCAGTGAGGACCTTCAGTCGGGCCTCAGAAGAAACTGACAACCCAGGCACCCAGCTCCCTAAGAGAGAAGGCACGGCCAGCAGGACAGTTTCTCTGACCCTCTGCTCCCCACCAACCCAGGCTCCTAAATCTAGCCCTGGGTCCATGAAGGGACAGTTTCCCTCTCCTGAAAAGCTGGATAAGAAGCCCTGCAGGGAACCATCTGGAAATGAGCCAGCTGAGATGGCCCCAGCTCCAGAGCAACAGGGAGCATTATGAACTGATGAAGCATCAGGGGGACTTCAGAGAGGCGGGGCTACTGAGGCCAGGGGAGAGTTTAGATGAAGGAGCAAGGCGGGCGAGGCCAGTCCAGCCAACCCTGGGGTTTCTGGGCTGTCCAATGTCCATCTCCACACCCTCAATTAATGTAATGAGTTAGGGGCAGAGCCAGGGCTAGAATGGGTCCTGGCTGGAGGGAAAGGTGTGGAGGGAGCTCACTCAGGTGGAGAAGAGCCAAAGAGAACGGACCCGGGCAGATAACTGGGAGGCTTATGTGCCCAGTAAAGATGGATGGACAGGCTGGATGTGTCCTCTGATCCTGCTTAGACGTGGACATCCCTGGTAGACTCGGTCAGGGGACCCAGGACCAGAGCCTGAACACAGCTTTGCCCACGGGGCGGCTGGGGGCTGGGCCTAGGAATAGCAGCTGGGACAGCAAGGGTAGGTGGGCAGAGGGGTCTGGCCAGGCCACTTTGAGCTTCTCTAGTCCAAACCCCAGTGATGCCAAAACAGCCTTGAAATCCTAGAAGAGCTTTTGGAAAGGATGCTATCTATGGAAGCACCCAGAATCTTGCTCAGATCATAGGAGGTGCTCAGTATGCTGGATATGAAGTTAAATCTGTGAGCAGAATGAGAGCCCAGCGGGCACCGTGTGCAGAATGGACGAGTGGGCTGTGCAGTCAGATGCGACTACGACACTGTTTGAAATGACCAGTCCCCCACTAAGCTGGCCCGGCCTGGACCATACCTTTTCTGGGCAGGGTGAGCAGGTTTCAGCCAGCCCCAAGGCTAAGTGTATGATGGTGCAGACCCATCCTTCTTCATTGGAGCCACAAGACAGCTGCACTGGGGCCAAAATAAACCTCCTTCCTGGGGGCGTCCCCACAGGCCGCGCCCCTCCTTCCTCTCTCCAATCCAGTTGCTGCCAACCTTTAAGGATGATCTACAGGCCGCCTGTGGAGAAAGGGCAAGTTGAGATTGAAGAGAAGGCTAAGAAAATGTGACGATGGTTCAGCTCCCTGGGGACAGGCAAGAGTTGGCGACTGGCTTGGGGGTGTGACGGGCATGGTGATTAAAGTCTTCCCCAAGCTCCTCCCTCAGGGCCAGTGAGGCTCACGCCAATGCCTTCCCCTCAGTCTCTCTGGACGCCACCTTGGAGGGGGTTGCCAAGGGACAATGGGAGGATTCCACCCCTGTTTCCTGACCCAGCCCTGCCCTGTGGGGCACCCTGTCTCTGAGCTCTTAACTCGTGGCCTTGCTCCACTTTGCTGACCAGAGCATGGTAGAAGAAGAGTTGAGAGAGCAGGACTGGTCAGTGGACGCACTGTTGGGATTTGGGGGTCAGGAGAGCTCTGGGAGACAGCAGGAAGTACAAAGCTTTGCTCAGAACCCCAGGGCCTTAGCACATCAGTTCACAGCTGGAAACCAGCTCTTTACCTCTGCTCTGAGATTCCCCAGCTGCAACCATTCCGGCTCACCATACGACTGTTGCTGAACTTTTATACTATCTCTGCTATTGTCCTGATATTCTTTAGGTCAACTTACATTTTACTTGGATAAGTTTATTTTAAAAGAAACCTTTCTATTAGTAACTTAAGAGAAAATTCAGACTCAGTTTTCATAAACAGAAGGTAAATATGAAACCAAATACCATGAAAATGATGAAAAAAAAAAAAGCTAGATATAAAAGGCAGGAGTCCTTGAGTCTGAGGCCTGTCATTTTGGGTTTAAAAGGAGGAGGTTGCCAAAAGTTAGAGGTGTTGAAGGCATATCAGTGTTTTCTCAGTGTTTCCAGAAGGCTTTTGAAACTAATTGAAAGTAGAATAGCCTTCTTATCCAGTAACAGTTTGACGACACGATGACATGTCCTGTGTGACATAAAATCCTCGCCCTCCCACCAGCCATCACCGGGTCCCTCTGCACAGATTCATCGGGTCTGAATCCCTGACCAAGACTATTCCAACAATCTCCCGATGGAATCCCTGCTTCCCCTCTCGCCTCTTTTGCCCTCAGCAGCCAGGGGACCCACCCGCAACAACAGGACTTGTTGAAACACATGGCAGGTCCTGTCATTCCTCTCGCTGGAGCCTTCCACTTTGCCCAGGCAAAAGCCAAAGTCCCTACCGTGGAGTCCCATACCACGGTCACAGGTGTGAAGCCTGTACAAGGCTACAGACCTGGAGCCAGAACTAAGGTCGTCTCCGGAACTGGCTGATCTCCACAGTAACCATTGCCCAGACCTACCCTGTTCTTACTGGCCAGCCCCCTGACCCCATACTAGGTAAAAATACACACCCTAGGGCTTCCCAGGTGGCTAGTGGTAAATAATCCACCTGTCAATGCAGGAGACACAGGCGATGCGAGTTCGATCCCTGAGTGGGGAAGATTCCCTCGGAGGAGCAAATGGCAACCCACTCCAGTGTTCTTGCCTGGGAAATCCCATGGACAGAGGAGTCTGAGAGGCTGCAGTCCGGCACGCACGTACCACTCTAACCAGTCACCTAACCAGCCACCTTTCCAGCAGAACTGTGGTCTTGAGACTGTAAA
>SJYX01001171.1:65637-95902 GCA_006410675.1 Oreotragus oreotragus | reverse complement strand
CTCCTCCCAAGAATTCTATATTTGAACCTGGCCTTTCAGGTTCCCTGCAGGTGTATTTGTGAAGGTAGGAGCCTAAAACATGTTTTATTTAACAGTTAGCTTGATTTATAGTGTGAATATCTAGACATATGGTACATGGGCTTCCATTTTTACCACTGCCCCAGACCCCACAAATGTTAGGAATGGGCCTGGAGCTGGAGGCTGGGGTATTCCATTCAATTTTTGGCACTCTGAGATGGCATCTATCAGCACTGTGGGCCAAGGCTGCCACCTCCACCAGGTGGCGTGACCATGGGCATAGCTGTGAGCAGGCACCAGATTACAGAGTTCCCCAGCTGGTAGGGATTTGAGTTCAATAATCAAGTCCCCATTGTACACATGGAAAAACTGAGGCCTAGAGGGTGCCAAGGACTTGCCAATGATGCACACAAGCCTCGTGAGAATGCATGCATGTGTGCAAGCACAGGGTGCCGCGTACATTAGTGGGGGTGCACACACAGTTGCGAGTACACAAAAGGGCAGGCATTGGTGTATGGGTGGCTTAGTGGATATTTTTCTTCTCTTCATTTTTTCTGTACCAGGGAAGATCCATCATTTCCTTTTCCTGTAATGATGTTGACCTGATTAAAATTTTTATTGGATTTCACAAAATAATTTCATATACAACATTCCCTGGGGGCTTTGCTGGAGGAGGCGATGGCAGAGGATGGCAGAGAACGAGGGGCTGGAGGAGAGGGGGTGCTAATATGAGAAGAGAGAGAGACAAGTAGATTTAGAAAGAGGCTGAGTCGGAATATATTTCATGTGCCGCTGAAATGACCGGCGGGAGGCAGGCGGGGCAGAAGGGAGATTAAAAGCTGTGCCTTTTCCGTGCTCATGGGAAGCTGCAAGGGGGAACATTGATGTGGGCCAGCCACGGGAGGATGTCCAATGGCCTGAGACCATGAAGGGACCTTGCAGCAGGCAGAAAGGAGGCTGCAGGAACAGAAGATGGATGCTCGCATACCCTCTCCCCTACCTCGCCTCCCCAGCCTGGGGCAGAGAGGAGAGGACCACACCGCAGGCTGCAGGGACAGAAGATGGATGCTCGCATACCCTCTCCCCTACCTCGCCTCCCCAGCCCGGGGCAGAGAGGAGAGGACCACACCGCAGGCTGCAGGGACGGAAGATGGATGCTCGCATACCCTCTCCCCTACCTCGCCTCCCCAGCCCAAGGCTCTGGCCCTGGGAATGCTGGGTATGTCAGAGTCTGCAGGGACACTGGGAGTCCAAGGCCAAAGTCAAGTGAGCTTCCAGATGGCAGGTGTGGAGCAGCCCCCTACTTGCTGCAGTGGGCACACGCTGGCCTGCAGGGCCCACCTTAGCCTGGCCTGGTCACCTACTGTCTGAGTGATCTCACAGGAGTCTTAACCTCCTGAGACTCAGTTCTCTCACTTAGGAGGTGGAGGGGTGCTGGGAGAATTCAAGGAGAGAATGGATGGGAAAGTTCAGCCCAAGAGGTTGCGCGCCCAAGGCAGCTGCTCCTCCTCATTGCTGTTGTTGTCTATTCACTCTTTTGTTCATTCTACAAACTCTCATTCATGCTAATTACCCTCTGACAGACACCGGAGATGGAGCGGTGAAAAGTGACTGACCTTTGGGGGTTTACATTCTAGAGGGGAGACTAATCTAGTCTTAGTCATTCAGTCACGTCCGACTCTTTGTGGCCCCATGACCACAGCCCACCAGGCTCCTGTGTCCGTGGAATTCGCCAGGCAAAAATACTGGAGTAGGTTTCCATTTCCTTCTCCAAGAGGGGAGACTCACACCCAACAAAATAAGAAAGAAAAATAAATTGTATTTCTGATGATGATAGGTGCTATGGAAAAAATAATCAGGAACTTGGGGTTCTGGGGAGGGGTTGTGGTTTAAACAAGTGGTCAGGGAACGCCTTGCTGAGAAGGTGGCCCTTGGATAGAGAGGCAAAGGAGGCAGGGGAGAGAGTCGTGTGGGTCCTGGGGTAGGAGGCTATGAGATCCAGGGAACAGTAAGTGCAAAGGCCCTGAGGTGGGAGCATGTCTGGCAAGGAGGAGGGGCATCAAAGAACCCAGCACAGGGGAGGCAGAGTGAGTGGAGGGGAGAGAGGAAAACGTGAGGTCAGAGAGGGGACGGGGCCGAGCCAGTAAGCCTGTGTAGGTCACATGGAGACATGGGCTTTCTCTCTGGTGTGGCGGGAGCCAAGGTGGGTATGCCAGATGTGTGAGGGGGTGAGTGGGGAGCTTGTTGTCTCTCTTCCTGGACCCAGTGGGCAGGGTACCTGCCCGTCACACAAGAGAGAGATGAGCCAGAGTCACTGGCTCTCCTCGGAAAGTGCCCGGAAGGAAGTGCAGCGTGTGGCAGGGGGATGCGGACGGGGGAGGCCGAGGCGGCCCCGGCCCCTCTGCAAGCCCCTCTGCCTCCGGGCCGCCTCTCCCCGCCCTGCGCTCTAGCTTCACATTCTCACGCCCTTCGTATCCTGGACACCCAGACTGTCAGTGACAGCTGTGGATTTTGTTTGTACAATATCAGCCAGAAGAGGAATGCCGTAGATTTGGCCAGAGTGCCAGGCAGGTGCTGGCCAGACTCCGGGTCGGGAGCCCCGCCGAGGGAGAGCCTCACTGCAGCAGATACGGCAGAGAGCAGCCGTGACGGAGAAGAGAACATAACCCAGCTACGGGAGGCATGACCAGCGCAGGGCAGAGGCCTGGGGGCCCGGGCCCCCGAGAGGGGCGAGGCCCGCTCCAGCTGAACTCAGCCTGCTTCCTCCGAGTGCTACGCTGGGGCAGTGCCAGCCCCGGGGGAGGTGGCCTGGACAAAGTCGAGCTCGGGGTCACAGTGCCTGGGCGGGGAGGAAGAAGGACTGAAGTCCAGCCTGTGTTCCACTCTCGAGCCCAGCAGCTCCGTGCGGGCTTGTGTCCACCAGAGGAAGGAAGTCTCTTTTTAGGGCACAAATGCACTTTATGGGCCCACAGGGGTCTGCCCCAAGGACCCTGCCTTGGTTCAACCAAGTCTCTGCCCCAGGAAGGGTGGACAGCACCAGGGCTGGGCGGTGGGAGCGAGGGGGTGGTCAGGGCGCAGAGGTGGTGTGAGACGGGTCAGTAAAGAAGAAATCTCGGCTCAGAGTGTACTGACAGGTGTCAGACCAGGAATGCCAGGGGAGCTCAAGCAGTTTGTACATCCTCAGGAAGGCAGGTGCCCAGAGGGTGGGGGAGGATGGGTGGGATAGTGCCCAAGTCCAGTCCCAGCCAGGGCCTGAAGGCCCAAGGAAGCCTGGTTTAGACAATGGCAAATGGCCAGAGCCGAAGTTTTGCAGGGGAGGGAAAGGAGGCAGGGGAACCAGGCAGGGTCTGGGTACCAGCTAAGGGGCTCTCCTGGGTACTAGCTAAGGGGCTCTCGGGAGAGGTTCTCAGCAGAACCTAATGAGGGAATCAGATGATTATTTTACTGCAAATCTCTGCCTCTTGGGTGGAGGCTGAATGGGAGGGGCCAAGAGGACTAATGAGGCATCCCAGAGAGAGATGGGGTGCCTGACGGGGGTGCAGTATAGACCCACTGGGTGGACCAGGTTGAGCCAGGTCAGATCAGGTGAGGGTGCTGTAGGCCAGGGACGAGATGGGTAGCCTGCTGGAGCAGAGCAGATCTGAGGGGAGGGGTCCACTCTCTTACCTGCCAATATTTCCGGAGCCAGGTTTAAACCCAGGCCTTCTCAGCCCCAAAGCCCTGGCTTCCTCTATCCACGGCTGCCTGCTGCCTTCTCACCCATCCCTTCCTTATCTCTGCCAGTCCCCCCACCTACTTGCCCAGGTCCCCAAATGGAAATCCCTGGAGAAGGGGTCAGCAGAAAGGGCTTTGCCAAGCAGAGTTATTTTTACTTGGTGCCCAGATGTTTTAAAAAATAGGCAAAGCCCATGGGGTTGCCTGCCTTCTAAGGTCTCACTAAACCCAGGATGGGGGGCGTGAACCAGCCTGGCTGGCCCAAATATTTGTTGCGTTGCCAGGTAACCACCAGTTGGCCCTGCAAGCTGGCATCTGTGGAACCAAGGACTTGGAAGGAAAGTCGCACAGCCGCTCAGGGCCTGGAATCAGAACTGTCAGTGAAGTCAGGAAGCGCCCCACATGTCTCCTGCGGGGAGCGTTTATCCTCCGGAAACTGCCCCCAGGAGACAGGAGGCGTGAGATGGGATTAGTGGCTTCCCAGGGAGACCCACTCGACATGAGGCAGTTCACAAATGAGCTCACGTGGCTCTGCTGTGGGGCACAAATCGGGGAGGCCGGCTCACGGCCCCAGCCCCTCGGCCCTGGCTTCTCCCTCTCTTGCTCTGGGTTGCTGCCAAGGGCACCTACAGGTGTATTAGTTGTTTCTATGGGGATCTGCCCAGCCTGTGTCCAGGGACCCTTGAGCCAGAGACAGGCACACACAGAAACAGAGGAGGCAACTCCCTTTACAGTGAAGTTGGAGGGGCTATGTGAGGGCCCACCAATACCCGCACTTCCCAGAAATTCCACCATCAGGTATGGGACTTCCCTAACTAAGAGCTGGGAAGGACATTGGAGGTGGGCCAGGATATCTTAATGCAGGGCAGCAATCTCAACCATAATAGCCCAGGCCCAGACAGCATCTAGCTCTGGCTTGCACACCCTGAGGAACGGGGAGTTCACCACCTCAAAGTTTGTCATCTTAAAGACAGCAGTGACTGAAAGTTCCTGAACCTGGGCCTGGCTCTTCCTCTGGGGAAAGGCAGGGGCTATGGGAGAGATTACTTTGCCAATAAAGGTCTGTCTAGTCAAGGCTATGGTTTTTCCAATGGTCATGTATGGATGTGAGAGTTGGACTGTGAAGAAGGCTGAGCACCAAAGAACTGATGCTTTTGAACTGTGGTGTTGGAGAAGACTCTTGAGAGTCCCTTGGACTGCAAGGAGATCCAGCCAGTCCATTCTGAAGGAGATCAGCCCTGGGTGTTCATTGGAAAGACTGATGCTGAAGCTGAAACTCCAATACTTTAGCCACCTCATACAAAGAGTTGACTCATTGGAAAAGACCCTGATGCTGGGAGGGATTGGGGGCAGGATGAGAAGGGGACGATTGAGGATGAGACGGCTGGATGGCATCACCGACTCAATGGACATGTGTTTGAGTGAACTCTGGGAGTTGGTGATGGACACGGAAGCCTGGAGTGCTGCAATTCATGGGGTCGCAAAGAGTCGGACACGACTGAGCGACTGAACTGAACTGAACTGAACTGATGGAGAGAATGGTGTTCGTATGTGAGGCTGTGATGATCCCAGGTGGTCTTCCCTCCTGTCCTGGGAGCCCCTGAGACTTCCAAAGGTGGACTTGATGTGCAAATTCTGGAAAACAGTATGACAATGTACACAAACAAGGCATCCATCTATGCATCCCAAGCCATAGCAAGTAGGTGTGCGGGCCGGGAGCAGCATCCAGCTCTGTCTGTATGCACTCCAGTCCCAAAACCCCAGCTGGGAGAAACATCGGTGGCCTTGCTTCTCTGAGCCTCTGTTCCCTCCTCTGTAGAATGGGCATGACACCAGTCCTGCAGGGGACTCTGGAATTGGGAGATGAGGTGGTTGTCTCCAATGCCCTGGCTCTGACCCAGACATGCCCTGTTTCCCCTGCATCAAAAGCCCTCTTCTAGCTCTGTTCCCATCCTCCTCCTTCCTTCCTCCACTTGCTGATAAAATCCTCCACAAGTGGTTTGTGTGAGCCAGTTCCCTGAGGCCTGGCCAGCTGCCCTCCGCCCACCTTCACTGCTCAGCTAAGGCCCCAGTCTCCACGCCTAAAGTCCCATCCTGACTCTCCTCCCCGCCGCTTCCTCTTCACAGTGGTAGACACAGCTGGCGCCGTCTTCCTCCACACATTCCTTCCATGCAGCTGTCCTAGGGCTGCAGCCGCCCGCTCCCCCGCCCAGCTCCCCCTCTTCTGCCTTGGTCGTGAGGACAAAGATCTGTCTTAGAAGGGTGCTTCTCAAGCCCTGTCTTCTAAAATCTTGTTTGTATGTCAAACAGGCACTTGAAAAGATGCCGAACATCACTAATTATTAGAGAAATGCAAATCAAAACTACAGTGAGGTGTAACATCACACCGGTCAGAATGGAAATCATCAGGAAAAAACCCTACAAACTATAAATGCTGGGGGAAGGGAACCCTCTTGCACTCCTGGTGGGAATGTAAATACAGCAGAAATTAATACAGCCACTGTGGAGAACAGTATGGAGATTCCTTAAAAAAAAAGTACCATATGACCCAGCAATCCCATTACTGGGCATATACCCTGAAAAACTATAATTCAAAATGACACATGTTCCCCAATATTTTTTGCAGCACTGTTTACAATAACCAGGACATGGATACAACCTAAACGTCCAGTGACAGATGAATGGATAAAGAAGATGCGGTACATATATACAATGGAATATTACTCAGCCGTATAAGGGAATGAAATTGGGTCATTTGGAGAGATGAGGCTGGAACCAGAGCCTATTATACAGACTAAAGCTAAGTCAGAAAGAAAGAGACAAATATCATATATTAACCCATATATGTGGAATCTAGAAAGATGGTACAGATGAACCTATTTGCAGGGTAGGAACAGAGACACAGACACAGAGAATGGGCCTGTGGACATGGGGGAAAGGGGTAGGTAGGGTGAATTGGGAGACTGGGATTGACACATGCTCTATGTAAAATAGACAGCTAGTGGGAAGCGGCTGTAGAGCACAGGGAGCTCAGCCCAGTGCCCTGTGATGACCTAGAGGGGGGGATGGGGGAATGGAAGGTCCAAGAGAGAGGGGATGTAAGTATACATATAGCTGCTTCACTTCACTGTACAGCAGAAATTAATACAACATTGTAAAGCAATTACGAAAGGTGGAGTGAAAGTCCTTCAATTGTATCCGACTCTTTGCGACCCCATGGACTGTAGCCCACCAGGCATCTGTGTCTATGGAAATCTCCAGGCCAGAATACTTTTGCAGGGTAGGAACAGAGACACAGACACAGAGAATGGGCATGTGGACATGGGGGAAAGGGGTAGGTAGGGTGAATTGGGAGACTGGGATTGACACATGCTCTATGTAAAATAGACAGCTAGTGGGAAGCGGCTGTAGAGCACAGGGAGCTCAGCCCAGTGCCCTGTGATGACCTAGAGGGGGGGATGGGGGAATGGAAGGTCCAAGAGAGAGGGGATGTAAGTATACATATAGCTGCTTCACTTCACTGTACAGCAGAAATTAATACAACATTGTAAAGCAATTACGAAAGGTGGAGTGAAAGTCCTTCAATTGTATCCGACTCTTTGCGACCCCATGGACTGTAGCCCACCAGGCATCTGTGTCTATGGAAATCTCCAGGCCAGAATACTGGAGGGGGAGTCATTCCCTTCTCCAGGGGATCTTTCCAACCCAGGCATCGAACAAACCCAGGTGTCCCACAGTGCAGGCAGATTCTTTACCATCTGAGCCACCAGGGAAGCCCAACTGTACTCCAATTAAAAAAACGATAATATAAAAAATTAATTAAAATCTGGTTTGTTCCCTATACCTCTGGCACCATGAGACACATGTGATTGTGTGCCCATTGTACAGAAAGAGGCAGGGACACAGTGCAACCCAGAGAACCCAGGCCTTTGAGATTTAAATCCCACTGCTGTTTGCTGGATGTACCACCTTGAGCAAGTTTTTAACTTCTCTAGATCTCAGGCTCCCTGGTCCTAAAACAAGGAGGAAGCTTATGGTGATAAACCGCATCCTTCTCATGGGTTGTGGAGGATTAAAGGAGTAAAAGCGGTTAATCCAGGGTCTGGCTCCTCTCGAGTGCCTGGCAGTTGTTGGCCCTTCCCTGGGGCAGTGGCCCCATGAGGAAGAGGCTGAGCTCTGCCAGGCCCCAGGCGAAGCTGGCAGCATCCACCCCACTGCAATGGCCCGGGTAGCACAATGTGTAGGCAGGGCTGAGAGCTGCAGGTCTGAGCTCCAGCCTCCACCCTGGACTGGGCAGCCCTGGGACCCAAGTGAGCAGGCAAAGTGCTGAGCTGGTCTGAGGTGGAGGGCAGACTCAGCAGTTCTGGCCTCAGGATGGGATGAAAGGCCTGCAGTTGATGAGGGACTGCCTTAGAAAGGAGGTTTCTTGTGTCTGTAATTACTCCCTACCTCAAAGCCTCCTTAGCTTTAAAGGGCCAAGGCTCCATTAGCATCTGTGGAAAGCAAGTCCAGGGTCATCCCACCCACTCTCTATCAGAGCTAAATAGCAGCGCCCCTGTTCCTTATCCAGATGGCTGCTGCAGTCCCTTTCGCTGTACAAAGTGCACATCTGTTTCTCAGAGGCCAGGTGACGCAGGGCTCTGCAGTCAGTGGGTGCCATGGCTTCCCCACCGAGTACCCAGGACCCAGCAGGGCTGGTTCAAATCCTGCCCAAGTTCTTCCTACGCTCATAGAGGTGAGGAAATTTACATCCTAGTCTCAGTGAGACTTCACAAACCTCCCCCTCCCCAGTTTCCAGCTCCTTGTGTGTCAAGTTGGCAAAAACTGACTTATCCATAGAAAGTGCTAGTTGCCCGGTTGGAATCATATCCAGTACCCCATTGTCTTCTGGAAACGGTCTCTGATTTTCCCTGGAGGAACATCCCCCTTCCCACTCTCAATCCTTAGAGTAAGGCTGACCCTTCCCCAGCCCCAGCTGCCCATGTGACCTTTGTGTGGCCAATGAGAGGGCCACATGCTTCTGATCACTGAGATTGGTTCAGCCTTGGGCACATGACTCAAGTTAAACCAGTAAGGCTGTATTCTAGACTTTAACTGAAACTGATAGAAAGAAACTCCGATTCTCCTGAACTTAAAGCTGGAAGGGTATCTGTCACCCTGGAGCTTCCAGGAGCTCTAAAAGCAAAAGGGCCAGTTTAAGCCAACACCAAGGAGAGAGAAACAATTTTCTCATGATAGTGTTTGAGCTTCTGGATCCAGCTATGCCTGAAGTCCATACTTGTGAATTTCTTGGTTACATTAGCCATTAAATTCCTTCTCTCTCTCTTTTTTTTTTTCTTTTGCTTAACCAGTTGGAATCGAGTTAATGTTGTTGTTTAGTCGCTAAGTCATGTTCGACTCTTTTGCAGCCCTATGGACTACAGCCTGTCAGGCTCCTCTGTCCATGGGATTTCCCAAGCAAGAATACTGGAATGGGTTGCCATTTCCTTTCTCCTGGGGATCTTCCTGACCCTAGGATGGAACTCGTGTCTCCTGCATTGCCAGGTGGATTCTCAACCACTAAGCTACCAGGAAAGCTGAGTTAATGTTATTTGTACCCAAAAGAGTCTTGGCTAATTCAAGAATAAAAATGTTGAAAGGAGAGGGACAGAGCCCTGTGGCACAGCTGTAGTGACATCCATCTGGGCTGACAGCAATCCATGAGTCAGTAATCCAGGAGCTGTTTGATCAGCCAGTTGTAGACCATGCCATGTATTCCAGCCTCAGGTACCATCTTGGCCTCTCCAACACCAGGTGCAGAGCTTTGTAGGCACCTACAGGCACCCTGTGCCCTAGTGCCCTGTCAGAAAAAAAGATTTGGTTACCTTGCCCTGACTTATTCTTTGTGAACGACCTAGAGCTGTTTCAGGGTCCCTAAACATTCTTTGTGAAGGTTTCTTGGAGGGTTGGGCTGGAACCAGTGTCAGGCTTACAGACAACAACACTCAGCAACTGCAGAGGGGCTGTCTCTGGAGACCCAAGCCAGCCTGGGAGGCCCATCCTCCAGCCCTGGAAAAGTGGGCAGAGGCAACAGAATCTGACAGCCCAGACTCAGAGGAAAGGGAAGCAGAAGGGGAGCGGGCAGGAGAAGAAAGGGCTACTTCAAAGCTCATAAAATCACAGTGAGTTGGACTGCCCAAGATGAGTGCTGGCTGCTTCCTAAATTATGCAGATATGTGCAAATTTTATGCAAATTAGCCACACAAAGGTGGCAGGGGGCACTTGCTGACAGCCTGGCTCTGGAGCCTTCTCAGTCAGTCAGCCTCAGTCTGGTTCAGGGAGCTGAGCGGAGGAGCTGTCACTTGCCAGGCAGCAAGAAAGGAGGGGACAGGATCTGCCTTATCCCAGCTTCCTGCCAACTTCTCCCCTGGGGGAGCCTCCCCAAGGTCTGCCCTCTACCCTACCCTCTGCATCTGGCTTCTGGCCTGGCCTGTTAGCTCAGAGATAACCACAGATGGCTGGGCCTTTCTGGTCACCTGGTCCAGCCACTCCCTTCCTGTTATACTGATGAGAAAACAGAGGTTCAGACTAGGAAAGGGACCTGCCCTGTCCCTCGAGAAGCTATTGATTGACTCAATAGTCTGATCCACCCACCCACCACCTTCCAGAAGAGTTGGCTTGGGCATGGTCAAGGTAGGCAGCCATCTATCTACTTCCTACCCCACCTCAGACTTCACATATTTTTCTTAACTGTCACAGTACTAAGATTCTCCTGTTTGTGCTCTGGGTCTTTGGGATGCGGTCAGTCATCACAGAGCTTGAGGCAAGAAGCTGGTCCCCACAGTGGGGGTGCTGGACTTTAAGCACTAGATGATCCAACTGCTTGCATATCTGTACTGGGCCCCCTTATTTCCTGAGAGGTGGAATCTCCTTGGAGATTATTCCAGATCTGGGTTTCCTAGCCCCACCCTGGCAGCCACCTGGACTGCCTGCATCCTCATCTTTTCCTATTCTTCCTATCCTCTAATCACGTTGAGAAAATAATCACAAAAATGACTTATCTTTGTTGAACAGTTGCTTTGTGTCAGGCATCGTTATAATAAATTGGGATACTCACAACTCTCTGGGTTAGAATTTATTATTATTCCCATTTCAGAGATAAGGGTACTATGGCGCAGGAAGGCAAAGTCAGGTGTCCATGGTTGTACGTCCAATAAATGAAGAGGTGAGAGGGTTACCCGCCCTCTCAGGCGTGTCTGGCTCCAGGACGCACACTTTGGAGACCAGCTCAATGCAGTCTCGCTTCTCCTCCAAGAAGTCTGCCCTGCTTTTGTGATGCTAAAGCCATCTGCCAATGTCAGGGCCAGAGTCCAAACTCTGTGGCTCTGACTGCAATTTATCTACCAGGGCTGGTAAGAGCTCTCTGAGGGGGGGTGGCAGGGCTCCCTTCTTCTGTTCCCACCGGGGCACATCCTACTGTGGTCAGGCACAGAGTTGGGCACCCCCCCAGCCTGAAGAGCTTTTCCAGCCCTCAACACACAGATACCCAGTTCTTCATGTTGAACCCTCCCTCCCTGCCTAGTACCACTGGAGGGAAAAAAAAAAGAGAAATTTATCCTTATTTGTCTCCTCACCTCCTGCTCCCCAAGGCATGAACCAGCTCTCCAGTGCTTTGTTCCCTGGACCCCAGGGATTCTCAAAGACCATCCCTACTTAAACCTCCCAGAATGCTTTGCTTGCTCCAGGATGGAGAGTGGAGTCCAACTAGAGGCCCAGAAAGCCCAGGGTAAGACAGATGGGGACACTGAGTCACGGTAGAGATGGGGTCCTAACTGGGATTCCCAGACTCCTTCCTCTCCCCCAGGTGCTCTGTAGAGACTATGTCTTAGTCCACAAAATTCGAACCTCTTTGGGAACTACAGATGCTGAGAATCTGAAGAAAGTCCTAAATCTGCCCTAACACAGAGATATGAAGGGACAAGTAAGGAAGGCCCTAGCTTTTCATCCCCAGCCAACAAATCTCCAGCCACGCTGCTTGCCCTTTGACCCCAAAACTAGCCTCGGACCCACAACCTGAACAACCTGAGCTCTGCCTGACTCCCCCGGTGCCCGTGCAGCTTCTAGGGCCTGCTTCTCAGCCACGTGATGCCACAGTGGAATGAGCTCAGGCAGCTTGTGCGAGCCCTGTGGCGACCCTGCTTTTCCCAGGAGAGGCCCTAGTCCATCTGTCACCACTGACCACGTACCTGCAAGGCCCAGGTGGCCGGAGACCTGTGGGGCTCCAGACCTGGCGTCATCTGGTGGGGGAGCCCCAAGGCCAAAGGGAGGCAACCAGGGAAGATGGGTGGACTTGGGCTGTGCAGCCGGGGAAAGCGGCTGTGTGGCCTGGGGCAAGCCACCTTACCTGAGCTGCAGCATCTGTGTCTGTAAGTGAAATCCCCGCTACCGCACAGGACTGAACTAAGACAGACCCTGATGATGGGAAAGATTGAGGGCAGGAGGAGGAGTGGGCAACAGAGGACGAGATGGTTGGATGGCATCACTGACTCAATGGGCATGTGCGTGAGCAAACTCAGGGAGACAGTGAAGGACAGGGAAGCCTGGTGTGCTGCGGTCCATGGGGTCACAAAGAGTCAGACACGCCTTACTGACTGAACAGCAACAAGCATCCAAATTTCCTAGCACAGAGCCTCGCACACAGCAAACACTCAGAGAAAGTAAACTTCCAGCTCCAGCTCCATACCCTGGCTCGTGACCTTGAATGGCGGTCTCATCAAGTCCCAGTCAAGCCCAAGCTCCCTTCTGAGAATTTTGCTTTGCAGCCATCAGTGGCCTCTCCACTCCAGCCTCCTCCCACAGCGTCTTCTTGTTTCCCCTCCTGGGACTGTCTTGGGTCAGAACCAGAGAGGGTGGGTAGTAAGAGATGTGGCATTCTGTAACGGGCAGCATTCTTAACCCCACCACTGCCATCTCACTGTCTGAAATGCCATCCTACAGGCATCTGTTCTTGGGCTCAGCATTCAGCTTCTCCCAGCAGAGGGAGCATGCCTTCAGCCCTTCCTACTCAGGGGCCATTATAGATCAGACATTTTCCTTTGGCTGAGTGGGCCCCATGTACCTCGGGACTGAGAGGAGGTCTCAACTAAGCCACAAGAGCAGGATCATCAAGGATATTCCCAGCATCCCTCTTTGCAATAGTGAAAAGCCAGAAACAACCCGAATGCCCATATATAGGGGAGTTGCTAGGCCAGCTAAGACCCATCCTTTGTGAGAAATACCTGGAAGCAGTTGAGATCTCCCAAGCTTATGGGGGGCGGAGAAGTAAATTTCAGGATAAGATGTATCTAGTAGGATCCTAGTTATGTTGTAAAACAGCCTCTTATCTGTGCACATGTAGGTATTTTGTGTGTAAATATAATATGTAAGGGAAGGTCTGCAAGCTACATATCAAACTGTTACCAGTGGTAAACAGTAGAGGATGCTCTGTAGGGAAAGAAGCCTCCTGTGTGATATGCTTGTACACTGTTTGAGTTTTTGTGGTAAAAATGTATTCATGTATTCCTATTACTAGAATATATGTTTAAATATTTTTAAGATTGTAAGAGCATCTGGGGTGGTTTGGATGGCAAAGAATCTGCCTGTAATGTAGGAGACTTGGGTTTGATCCTTGGATCAGGAAGATTCCCTGGAGGAGGGCATGGCAACCCATTCCGGTATTCTTGCCTGGAGAATTCATGGACAGAGGAACCTGGCGGGCTGCAGCCCATGGGGTCACAAAGAGTCAGACATGACTGAGCGACTAACCCTTTCAGCTTCCCTGGTGGCTCAGAAAGTAAAGAATCTGTCTGTAATGCAAAAGAATCTGCCTGCAATGTGGGAGACCCAGGTTTGATCCCTAGGTCAGGAAGGTCCCCTGGAGAAGGGAATGGCTACCCCTCCAGTATTCTTACCTAAAAAATTCCTTAGACAGAGGAGCCTGGTGGGCTACAGTCCATGGGNCAATGTGGGAGACCCAGGTTTGATCCCTAGGTCAGGAAGGTCCCCTGGAGAAGGGAATGGCTACCCCTCCAGTATTCTTACCTAAAAAATTCCTTAGACAGAGGAGCCTGGTGGGCTACAGTCCATGGGGTCAAAAAAAGTCAGACATGACTGAGCGACTAACACAAGACTATAAAATTAAAACACACACACATATTTCAAAAGGCTGGGCAGGGTAAGGAGGCCCTGCCTTAGCTTCCCTGGCACCAGATGGGCCCCTACCTGGCTCCACTCTGGCACCCCAGCAGTCCTGCTCCCCTCACCCACTCATCACAGCCAAGCTCATTAGCTCTCTCTGCTGCCCCTGGTTTTGACCTCAGAGTCTCAGAAACATCAGCTCTCTTTTCACAGCTTCCCATCAGCCTTGCTCTGCGGCCATCCCTCACCACTGATCCAACTCAGATCCCACCAGCTTTATATTTTCCAGCCATTCAGGGAAGAAGTCGTGAGCCCAGCACGAGCTGTGGTGAGGCCCAAGAGTTGTGGTCTCTTTAGAGCCCATGGAAACATCCTCTTTGCAGAGTAATGGAGCCTTGTCTGTCATACTGTGAGAAGGAAAGAGCCCAAGCCTGAGCTTTGTCCTCTGCCTGGGAACACTGGGAGACATAAAGGAGGGAGAGAAGACCTGGATCTGCACTTAGGGAGCCCCTGGCTGGGGAGCCCTACAGGGTCCCCTTGAGCACCAAGCAGCAATGAAGCTCGATACCTGACCAGGCTTCTCACCTTTCAGATAGGGTAACAGGCTCAGGGAGGGAAATGACTTGCCCAGCACAAGCCCCAGAGTAAGTCTCTGCACAGAGGCTCATCCCTGGGGTTTGGCCTTTGTGTGTGCTTCCCTACCAGCTTTCAGTGGCAGGGAAGTCGAGAGCCCCCGCAAGAAGCTGACACGACCACAGGACCAGGGGCACGACAGGAACACACGCAGCTGGGCCGTGGCCCAGGGAAAATATTGACTTTCTGGCTAATAAAGTCCAACTCCATGGAAGCTCCAGCTCCAGACTGAGAAAGTCCATCAGTGTTTCATAAATATTTGAAAGTGTCCGATTGATTACCATCCTGGGATGGTCGCATTCTCAGATCTGAGGCCGGTCAGGGATGGGAGGCCCAGCTCTCGGCACTCCACGAAAGCTCCCCGGATCTCTTAGTCATCCATTCAGAAGATGCTTGTGTTTGTATTTGCTTCTGAAAGTAAATGAAACCCTGAAAGGACACCCGGGAAACTAAAAGCCAGGCCTGCAGAGCATCAAGAGGGAGGGAACGTTTTTACCCTGTGTTATAAGTTTTACTTTTTAATTTTTGAAACATGAATTTTTTTTTCAGAATAATAAATTAAAATGTTAAGCTGCTCCTGGGACCATTATCTCCCTCGTCCTGAACAGATGCAGTAAAGAAGATGAAAGTGAAAATTGTGCAGTCGTGTCCAGCTCTCTGGGACCACATGGACTGTAGCCCTCTGGGCTTCTCTATCCTTGGAATTCTCCAGGCAAGAATACTGGAGTGTGTAGTCATTCCCTTCTCCAGGGTATCTTCCCGACCTAGGGATCGGACTTGGGTCTCCTGCATTGCAGGCAGATTCTTTACCATCTGTACCAGGGAAGCCCAGTAGAGAAGATCGGAAGGTACAAACATGGGCCTCCCTAGGGCAGTTGGCTGGCGGCAGGGGGAGAACCAGCTGTCACATGGGCTCCTCCATCAGCTCTAGGCTAGTGATGGTGCAGCTTCTGTTGCCCTGTGGCCAGCCAGCTCCAGAAGGCACAGAGCTCAGGTGAGGATGAAATTCTTATGTGAGCCTGAAGGTTTAGGAAGATGCTCTCTGTACTGCAGACGTGAGCAGTGCAGGGTGGTACAAGCGCACTTGTGACCGAAAGTGTCCTGGGGCTGTGCTCCCTGCACTTCCTGCCCCCAACTCATGCCGCTGAGCTGGTCTTCAGTGGCCAAGGGCTGCTTGCCTCAATCATGCAATAAAGCGTGGAGCTGAACAGGCCCTCAGGGGCCATCCGGCCCTCTAGCATCCACCCCTACTGATTTTACGGATGCACGAACTGAGGCCTGAGAGGAGGGTGCTGTCCAGTGTCACAGGGCACGTCAGTGGCAGGGCTGGACCTCAGACCTAGACAATTCATGGCCTGTAAGCCAAACTTCATTCAACAGTGTATGGCAAAATCTCCTTTACCCTTGTATCTTTGGCTATGTGGGGGGTGGTCATTTGGCTATAGCCTCTCCTACCCAGAGTTCTGCCCAGAGTCAAGGAGGCTGGAGACAGGCCTTGTCCAGTGTCCCTTGAGTCCAACTATGTGTTCCTGAAGCACAGAGCTCCCTTGGCCGCCTCAGGCCAGCTGCCTCCCCCCAGCAGATCCCAGACCCTCAGGCCTCTGCCCCAGCAGAGCCCACCAGCCTGACAAAAATGAGGAGAGCTCCCACCTCTTCCAGAGCAGTTCTCAGTCAGTCCGAGGCCCCAGAGAAGCCCCCCAGGGGTACAGCGAGTATAATTCCTGCTGTAGGAGCACAAAGACCGAGGGCCGGCAGCGGGGTGGAGGAGAACTCCCTGCTGAGGAGGGCTGAGCCAGGCCTCAGGATGCTGCCACTCACCAGTTCAGCGGAGGTCCCCTCCCCTTCCTCACACTGAAGCACCTGGACAAACACACGCATGTGCACACAGGTGTGCAAGCATGTTTTACAAGTACACACAGAGACAAGCAGAATACGTGCACCCAAGTGTATTTGTGCCCCCCGCCACATGTGCAAACACACACACACACGCACACACACACACACACACACACACACACACATGGACAAGCAGAGAGGGACAGTAGAAGCTGGAGTCACAGGGGACTGGGGTTGGGCCCAGGGTGGTCTGAGGCTAAACGGCCAGACAGGACCTCCATCAACCCCTCACAGGGAGGCCAGGGACCAGGCAGGGCTGGGGACTCTGGCAAACCAGGGTGTCCCACCTCCCAACTTGGGTTCCCTGCCCTGCCCCCCAGGTTTCTCAGGAAGAGGGGGACGGGGGGAGGGGCCTGGTGACATTGCCTCCAGCACAGTCGTATGTTCGCACTCCTTTGCACTCCATGGTGTGAGTGTGTGGGTGTGAGCCGGAGTTAGAGGGCCTCCTCAGGACATCGTTCTGCGCTACTCAGTTCCTGCAGCCTGCGCCTCCCTGTCAGAGATAGAGACCCCTTGCTGCCCGGCCCAGTCCCTGCCTGCCTTCTGTCTTTTCTGTCCTCCTCGCCCACCGCAGCCAACCATCTTCTCCCTCTCTACCCTCCTGCTCTCTCCTGCCACCTCTCTCATCTCTGGCTGAGCTCCATGGGTTCTCCCCGGGTTCCCACACTCCCTCTCCCAACAAATTTCCCAGCTCACAGACACTTGGTTGGAGCAGACCCTAAGGGAGGTAGAGGGTAAGGTGGGGCTGCCTCTGATGCAGCTGGGCTGAGACTCCTTCTTGTTTAATTCTCTCCACAAATCGTGGTTGGAACTTTTATTCTTGTTATTAGTGATGGGGGGAGGGGCAGTCTGTCAGAGTCTGAGCAGAGAGTCACACGTGTGCACACACACCTTCTCTCCTCGCTTTTCTCTCTCCATGGACAGCCTTGGCTCCCAGTGGTCTTGAGTGTTATCTCTATGCACCCCAGACACACGTCCCAGACCCATGCTTCCTGCAGACTCCCCGTTTCAGGAAATGAACTCCATCTACCAGCTCCCTTTGACTCCTCCCTTCCCCTGGAAGTCCAAGTGCTGTCTGCCTTTGGGATCCCCTTAAGCCCTTCTTCCCTCTTTGTCCTTATTGCCACAGCCCCTTACTAGGAAGTCTACAAGCACCCCTCCACCTTACTCCCCCACCCTAGCCAAGCAGGGAGATAGTTCAAGATTGCAAGATCATTTCTGCTTTCCTTAGAGTCTTATAACTCTTTCCAACTCCCTAAGGTGGGCTGCGGCACCCGTGCCCAGGCCAGTTCATATTAGATCCCCCAGCTCCCTGCTCACCAGCCACACTGGCTTCCTGCCTCAGGGCCTTTGCCCATGCTGTTCCCTCCACCTAGAATGCTCTCCTCCCCCTCAGCACTCAGAAAACTCTCACTTCTGGGCCTCAATTCAAACAGGCCTTTCCTTTTCCCTAAAAGAAACCCTTCCTGAACCCACAATCTGAAGCAAGTCTCTCTTCTCCACTCCTTTTGGACACTGTGCTTTTCCTTTAGAGCAGTTAGCCCAGCTTGTTATTATGCACTGATTCATGCATTTAGTTGTCTAGTATCTGTCCCATACACTGCCTCTGTATTTTCTCACCACTAGAGCACCATCCATGCCTGGCACAAGTATATGCTCAAGAAACATGTATTGGATGAGTAAATGGTGAGCAGGTTGTTAGAACCTCCTTACTGACTCTTCACAACCCCATGGACTGCAGCCTACCAGGCTCCTCCGTTCCATTCATGGGATTTTCCAGGCAAGAGTACTAGAGTGGGTTGCCATTGCCTCCTCCGAAGCAGGAGAGTGGGCACCCTTAAACAAAGGGAGTCAGGCAGAGGAGGAGCCTAGGTCTGATGAACGAAGGACCTGGCCTAACCTGGATTAGAGTGGGGGGAGCAGTGATAAAAGCCCCTTCAAGTCGTCCTGAAGGGAATGGGGAAGGCTGGCCTGTGGGTCCTTGGGCCTGGGTAGAGGCATGTGCATGTGTGGAAAGAGGGCTATCTGTGCTAGTTGTTGCATGGGAAGGGGGCAGGGGTGGGCCTCGTTGCTGCAGATTTGTATTCCTGCCGACTTTTATTTCAAGCCTTGTTTATTTCTCCTTAAAACGTGGCTGCTATGCCAAGAGTCGTACTCGAATTAGCTGCGAGTGTGTAATTTTGCAGCTATTACCCGGGTGTTTCTGTGACTTGGGTAATAACGAGGGAAATATAAACAAACAGCAGCAAACACAGTTTAGCGAGGAAGCCTCTGAGCTCCACGTTTCAGTTTCGAAGTGGAACCAGTCTTATCCCTTCCCTGGCCCCCTTCCAAATACCCTCTGAGCATGTCAGGCTCAGGGACCAGGGACTGGGAAGCCTGAGGGTCCCAGAATCCACTTCCCCTTGCCCCACCCCACACCCTAGGTAAACAGATCCATCCCCAGAGGCACAGTGCCCCCCCCAATAACCAAGGCCCCCTCTTATTCNGGACCAGGGACTGGGAAGCCTGAGGGTCCCAGAATCCACTTCCCCTTGCCCCACCCCACACCCTAGGTAAACAGATCCATCCCCAGAGGCACAGTGCCCCCCCCCAATAACCAAGGCCCCCTCTTATTCCTCCTGCACAAAAGCAAACAAAGGCCCGGCCTAATTATGTGATATTTCCCTTCTCTGGTGGCTAATGGCACCAGAGCCTATGTGACATTTCGCTCTCTTTCCTCTATTATTCTTGCTTATTATCTGGCTGCTGCCTGCCGGAGGCTCTGGGATGCGGCTGGCACTCCTGCTCACCCCCACCCATCCCTCCTTCTCTTGGGCTCTGTCCCTTTTCCCCTCCCTCACAGCCCTCCTCCATCTCCCGAGAAGGACGAAGCTTGTCCCTGATCCTCGAGGCTCCCTCTGAGGGAACTGGGAGCCAGGGGACGTCTGGGCTGGGCTGGGGATTGCTTCAGGCTCCTTGGGGTGGATGGGCCCTCAGGACACCTGTGTCTTCCCTCAGCTCAGCTGTTGCCTCGAGGCCTCTCCTGGGTCCCAGCCACCTCTGTGGTACCAAGTTTCCCTCTGTATCACAAAGGCGGGTCTTAATCCCCTAAGGATCTTCCTGCTCTCCTATCTGAAGGTAAATACCTAAGGGGGTGAGGGGTCAGTGGTGAGTGACCGAGTGATGGAGGGATATGCAGGAATGTGTTTGCTGGAGGAGGGGGTGGGCTTGGGTCGGGGCAGAAGAGAAGCTGCAGAATCCTCAGTTTCAACAAACAGCTGGGCCTCAATCTCAGCAAACTCAGTCACTGAAACACCAACTTTTGGTGTGTGTGTATTTCCCCCCCACCAAATAATCTTCACTTTAAAAAAAAAATGCAAGAAATAAAATAAAAATATAAAACTCCTCCCTGTCTCCCTTAGAGGCAACCCTTAGGAATAGTTTGCTTTGTATCACTGCTGATTTTTCCCTAGGTGAATCTGTTCTATGTATTTTACACACAGACTTAAAAAAACAAAAACAAAAACAAAAAAACAAAAATGGGGTCATGGCATAAATATTGACCAGTCACTTGCTTTTTTCCCTCACCAATATATCATGGACATCATCCAGGTCAGTATGTATGGATCGACCTCATTTCTTAATGGCCACAGGGTGTCCCTTTGTAAGGCCGAACCACCATTTATACTTCCAGCCTCGCATCAGTGGGCATCTGGGTGGCCTCCAGTTTCGGGTTGTACCTGTTCTTTAATACTGTAAATAATGGCCACCTGACAGCCCCAGAGCTGAGCCGTGCTCATGAGTCTGAGTCAGCTGGGCAGCCCTGGTCTGGGCCAGGCAAGGCTGATTCCCAAGAGTCCACTCGGGCATCTGCAATCAGCTGGAGCGTCACCCAGGGCTGGCTGGTCCAGGATGGCCTCGCCTGAGATGATTTTCTTCCCTTCCATGTTGTCTCGCGTCCTGCAGCAAACTAGGCTAGACTTGTCCTCGTGGTGGTAGCAGGCGTCCAAGAGCACAAGGGCGAGGACACAAGGGCTCCTGAAGCCAGCACTTGGAACTGGCACACGGTCACTTCCACCATATTCCATTGGCCAAATCCAGTAGGCCAGTCCGGGTTCAAGGGGTTGAGGAATCAATTCCATTTCTTGCTGGAAAGAGCTGCAATGTGCCTTTGGAAAAGGATACAGGAAAGTATGGGGCATTGGGGCCATTTTTGTAATTGTTCTACCAAAGAGGCTGTTACAAGCAATTCTGTGATGACACCTTTGTACCTCCTTCTCTCTGCTCCACCGGGCTGGTATTTTCTGCAAATGCCAAATGGTGGTAGGGTTCTCACATTTTTCAGGGAGAGCATTAGTAACTGCAAAGTTGCCCTCCAAAAGGTTGTACCAATGTCTACTCCCACCAACTTTCAAGACAGATAAATTGGAAGAGAGATGGCAAACATTTACAGACCCTTCCTGTTTCTATGGATTCACTACAAGGTCTGTTATTGACATTTGTCAACCTCTGAATTTCAGGGCAAAATAAATAGTAATGATTATTGTAGAAGACTTCCGAGTCTTCTAAGACTTCTATAGACTTCTAAGACTTCTTTAGACTAAGAAGTCTTCTAAGACTTCTATAACAGGACCTGACCAGGTGGTAATCCCACTCCCCTGCCTCTAGCCCCAGCAGCCGGCCTTTCCCAACCTCAAGCCTTACATTAAGGTCTTGAATCTGTACTGAGTAATTTCTATGTATAGTGCAAGTAAGGGGTCCAACTGCATTCTTTTGTGCATGGATATTTCAGTTGCCCCAGCATCGTTTCTTGAAAAGACTACTATTTCCCCCATTGAGTTGTCTTGGTTCCTTGGTTGAAAATCTATTGACTATAAATGTGAGGCTTTGTTTTTGAGCTCTCATTTCTATTCCATTAATCTATATGTCTGTTCTTATGCCAGTACCACAATGTATTGATTACTCTAGCTTTATAGTGAATTTTGACATTGGGATGTATGAGTCTGCCAACTTTGTTCTTTTTCAAGATTATTTTGGCTATCCTAGGTCCCTTGCATTTTGAAAATAGACATATTTAAACAGATAATTGTTAGAGCAATTTTAGATCCACAGCAAAATAGAAATTTCCCATATAACCCCTGCCCTCGCATATGCACAGCCTCCTCCTGGCATCAACATCTCACACCAGAGAAGTACATTTGCTACCGCTGAGGAACCTACACTGATGCATCATCATCAATCAGAGTCCACAGTTTACACTGGGGCTTACTCTTGCTGTCTTACATTCTATAGGTTTAGATAAATGCATAATGACCTGTACCCACCATTACAGCGTCGTACAGAGTGTCTCACTACTCCACAATCCTTTGTGCCTCCCCTACTCATCCCTTCCTCCCTCCAATGGCTAAAATTCATTGATATTTTTTGGTTTTGTCTCCATGTGCTGAGTCATTCGGTATGACTCTTGGCGACCCCATGGACTGTAGCCTGCCAGGCTCCTCTGTTCATGGGGGTTCTCCAGGCAAGAAAAGCGGAGCGGGTTGCCATGTCCCCCTCCAGGGGATCTTCCCAACCCGGGGATCGAACCCAGCTCTCCCACATTGCAGACGGATTCTTTACTGTCTGAGCCACCAGGGAAGCCCTGTTGTCTCCATATTTTTGCCTTTTCCTAATTGCCATGTTAGGACTGACTCATGGGAAAAGTCCCTGATGCTGGGAGAGATTGAGGGCAGAAGGAGAAGAGGGCGTCAGCTGGATGGCATCACTGATGCAATGGACGTGGACTTGGGCAAATTTCAGGAGATGGTGAGGGACAGGGAAGCCTGGCGTGCTGCAATCCATGGAGTAACAAAGAGTGGGACGTGACTGGGTGACTGCCAACAACAGCTGTCATATAGTTGGAGTTACACAGGATGTAGCTTTTTCAGATTGGCTTCTTTCGCTCAGTAATATTCATTTTAATTTCCTCCACGTCTTTTCATAGCTTGATAGCTCATTTCTTTTTAGCTTTGAATAATATTCCATTATCTGAACGTACCACGGTTTGTTTATCCATTCACCTACTGACTAACATCTTGGTTGATTACAACTTTTGGCATTTATGAAGAAAGCTGATGTAAACCTTAGTGTGAAAGTTTCCGTGTGGATATAAGTTTTCAGCTCCTCAGGGTAAATACCAAGGAGCATAGTTGCTGGATCGTGTGGCAAGACTATGCTTCTGGTAAGAAACTGCCAAGTTGTCCTTCGAAGTGGCTGTACTATTTTGCACTCCCACCAGCAGTCCTTTGCATTTTTCAGGTAAATTTTAGGATCAGTTGGTCCAATTTCTGCAGGAAAAAAAAAAAGCCAACTGAGATTTTGATATGGATTTATTGAATCTATACATCAATTTAAGGAGTACTGCAACCTTAATAATAATATTAAGGCTCCCAATCCATGAACATTGGATGTCTTCCTGTTTACTTCAGTCTTTAGTTTCTCTCAGAAATATTTTGTAGTTTCGAGGGTACAAACCTCATACCTCCTTGGTTAAATTTATTCCTGAGCATATTATTCTTTTTGATGCTACTGTAAACGAAACTGCTTTCTTAATTTCATTTTTCACTGCTATGCTTAGGACTACATTTGACTTTTTTATGTCGATCTTATACCCTGTGCTCCTCATTGTTTAGTCTAACATTTCCCAAATATAACCCACCAGGGGAACTCGTTTCGAGTAACATTGATCAAAGTCTCCCAGGACTAATATTCCTCAGGACACTTTTGGGAAACATAAACCCAGGCCTTCATAATTACTTTGCATTTTCCCCAGTGACCCACGTGGCTGCAATATACCTTTTCAGGCCTTTGTTCATGCTGTACCCCCTACATGCAGCATCCTCACCACTAGTCTGCTTGGAAAACTACTGCGTCTACTTCTGAAGCCCACTCAGTCTCTCCTGCTCCTTCCTAGATGCGCACCTCCTCTCTGCACCTTTGCACTACCAGAGACCACCATTTCATACGCTGCTTTGTCCTTGCCTGTTTACACATCTTTCTCCCCATGGGGCTCTTAGTACTTTAAGCCCTAGGCTCAGAGCAGGCAGTAGTGTGTTTATGACATGTAAAGGTTGACTGAAGGGAGGACAAGAGGTAAGAGGCAAGTATAGAGCCCCCATCTGCTCCCTCTCCATTCTTTCCCTCTGCTGATCCCTCTCTCATGCTTTATGGTTTGCTCTCAACCCTCATTCCAGGTCTAGTACAAACCTGGCTCTGCTCCTGCCCAGTTCAGCCCTCTTGTTTAAATCCATACTCAAGGCTAAGCATCCAGTTGCCATTTGGTCTGATGTCACCTGTCCTTCCAGCCAGAAGAAGGAACTTAACTGGGAGGGCTCAAGAGGCTTGCTCTCCTGTGACTAGCAGTCACAGACCTGGGGGATTTGGTTCTGTGAGCATGCCCAGCCCCAAGGGTCTAAAGGGACACAAAGGGCATGAAAGGCGTCTCCCTCATCCACCAGAGAGAAGTGGAGTTCAGTGGGCACTGAAGTTAGAAGCCCTAAGACACAGGGGACAGTAATGTGCAGGCCACACACCTGGGACACAACTCTCATGGGGTATGTGTGCCAGATCCCCTCTCAGAGCTGATTTAGGAACCAGCCTGGTGCATGCTGTCACTTCACTTGTGTCTGAGTCTGTGACCCCTGGACTGTAGCCTGCCAGAGTCCTCTGTATGGAATTTTTCTAGGCAAGAATACTGGAGTGGGTTGCTACTCCAGATCCTCCAGGATCTTCCTTACCCAAGGATTGAACATGTGTCTCGCATGTCTCCTGCACTGGCAGGCACGTTCTTTACCACTAGCGCCACCTGGGAAGTCCTGGGAACAAGCCTGGGGAGGACATCAGGCCATCAGGGTATTGACCATCCCTTCCTCTCCAGCCAGGCCAGGTTCTTCCCTTTTCCTCCCCACTTCAATCCTATTCCTCCTTCTAGGACCCTTCTGGGGGAAGGCAATGGCACCCCACCCCAGTACTCTTGCCTGGAAAATCCAATGGACGGAGGAGCCTGGTGGGCTGCAGTCCATGGGGTCGCTAACAGTCGGACAGACTGAGCGACTTCACTTTCCCTTTTCTCTTTCATGCACTGGAGAAGGAAATGGCAACCCACTCCAGTATTCTTGCCTGGAGAATCCCAGGGATGGGGTAGCCTGGTGGGCTGCCGTCTATGGGGTCACACAGAGTCGGACACGACTGAAGTGACTTAGCAGCAGCAGCAGCAGGACCCTTCTGCCAGAGCCTGTCCTGATGAGCCTTCCCCAAACACAAAGGCTCTCTGTCTGGCCTGGCCCATGAGATTCTGGAAGACAGAGCTCAGCTCTTTGCAGCTTCCCCTCAATCCTGGCCTCTATGCTAGCACCCTGGACTATTTAGGGGTTATTGGTGGGACTGAATTCGCACAACCAGTGATGAGAGACATTATTTGTTTTAGAGTGTGCTCCCTGTGTGTCAGACAGAAAAGTCTTTATGCTCATCATCTCCATAACCATATGAGGTTGAGGTTGGTACCACTATTATCCCCATTTTGCAGGAGGAACAATGAAGACCCAGCCCTTGGCAGTCATCTGCCCAAGATCTCAGCCATGACTCAGTTATGGAGTGTGTGTTCTCAACCCCTGGACCACACCACCTTGGGACAGCCTATTTCAATCCCAGGATGCACTGGGCTAGCATGAGAGGTCATGAAGGACTGCCCCTGGGAGGCCACCTAGTAGGAGGGATAAGAGGACCAATTAGGTGAGACAATCTTTAAGTCCCCTGCCCTTGAACCCTTAAGATCCTGGCATACAGTGGGTGCTCAATAAATATTGACCAGTGAAAAGCAGCATGAATGAAACCTGAAGGGCTGAAGCTACGTGGTCTCAAGCCTGCAATGCAGATGTGGGGTCCAGCGGTGCCTGGAGGGTGGGGCGCTGACCCGGGCAGCCTGTGCCTTTGCTGACCTTTTTGGGAAGGACACCGGATGGCTGAGCGAGCTTCCCCAGTCCTGCTCCATCAGATGGGCCCCAGCCAGCCAGCTGGGGAGTTTGGCAGCCACCGAGGCTGGCCTCACTATCTCTGCTGGCTCCTTAGGAAGGGAGCCCTTATCAGTGAACACTTGCTTCTGAAAGCCCTAACTGTCAAGCATGGGCCGATCAAAGGGGCTGAAAGGCAAGCCACCCCCACCCTGCTTCTCCCCAGCAGCACGGCCGGCTCCCCACAACGGCTGGCTGGCGGGTGTATATTTTAAAATATCTAAATGCAGCTGAAAATAAAAATTATTTACACTCCCCAACCAAGCTGGCAGGCCGCTTTAAAGTGTGCGCTGACGGTGTCTCTCCCTCCTCGTCTCTCCCTTGCTGATAAAGGGCCATAAACAAGGCTGACACATTTATAATAACCTTTTTCTTCCTCTCCTTCCTCCCTCTCCTGGGCTCCCATCTTGGCCTCTCACTCACACGCTATGAGGTATAATTTTTTATTATTCTGCCATTAGCAGAGAATAGAGAGTTTGATGGTGGGGTGGTGGGGGGGAATAAAACGTCAAATCATTTAGAAAGAGAGGGCAAAAAAACAAGCTGGCAACTTCTATTTTTCCACGTCAACAGCGGCTGTTGGGATGTCACCATCACATACAAGGCTTGGAAATTTATTTTTCCGTATCTTCCTCATCTCTGTTTTATTTCCCATTTTCCTTCTCAGGGGGTCAGAGCCAAGTCCTCTGGGGCTGACTGGGTTTTTCCACCAGGTTGCTGTCGGAGCCTAGGCCCATGTGGTAGATGGCACGAACCTCCCGGATGTGGACACAGAGGCACTACCGCGTCTCTGCCCTGGCGGCCCAGGCATGTCTGGTTAGCAGGTGTGGGCGCTGCAGTCTGCAAGCGTCTGTTTCTAGGAGGAAGAGCAAGGGCAGCCAGGGGTCTTTGGAATGGCTCAGCCTTATGAGCATGGAGGGGAGAGGCTGTGGGCAGAGGCTGGAGGCGCTAATGGCACAAAGCCAGGAGTCCCAGGAGCCAGTACCAAGGCTGGGCACAGCTGGAGTTAAGAGGTCTGTAGGTCCCTATAGGCCTACCCAGTAGCACCTTGACACCAATAAGGATCAGGCCCTGGTCACAGGATGTGCTTTCCCATGGGAGGTGTGGGCAGAAGGGTGTGGTGGGCATCCCCTTGTTGGGAAGCTAGGGGGTTGTAGGCTATGGTGTTCAGCAAAGAATGTAAGAGGAATGTGAGTACAGGTGAGAAACCCCAGAATCTCTCCAAACTTACGGTCCTCTCTGAGCAGAGGAAAGTTATTCCCTTTGTGGTGACCGGCAAACACCCACAGAATGGTGGGGTGGGGTGACTGGGGGAGCTGGTGTTCCGTATTCAAGGAGCCTTTCCAAAGAAGCTAGATTAAGGAGGTCATACAGAACCCACGGTGGCTCAGTGGTAAAGAATCCGCCTGGCAGTGCAGGAGGTGCAGATGTGGATTTGATCCCTGGGTTGGGAAGATCCCTGGAGGAGGAAATGGCAACCGGCTACAGTCTTCTTGCCTGGGAAATCCCATGGACAGAGGAGCCTGGCATATTGCAGCCCATAGGGTGGCAAAGAGTCAGACCTGACTGAGCCCACGCAGAGAAGTCATGGGTTCTTCAGAACCAGTTACTACACTGAAGATGTTTGCTGATGGTCCTGAAGCTGGGACCATGAGCCAAGCCCTCTTGTTCAGATAGCTGCTGGCCAGGAGGATATGCTCCCCACCTGGACTGAAATCTACCCTGGATCCAGCTGCGCTCCATTTGCCGCCAGTAACGCAGGGCCCATCAGACACTGGTGGAGATGGGGCTGCCCCGCAAAATGTGCCCTCTCTGGGATGTGACAGTGGAGGGGAGAAGGCTGGCTCTCTCAGGAGGAGTTCCCCAAACCTGGCTCTCAGAAGGGATGCCCAAGGCCACCACTGCTCTCATCAAGACCCGCTCCACACCACAAGCTCTGGGGGCCCCAGGGCTCCTGGAGGAATATAGTGCATTGGGGCCACCAAGAGGAGGGCAGGGAGTGTTCAGGGTCCTCACCTCACAGCTCCAGTCCATCATAGATGTGTATCTTTAGTATGACAATGTTACGACTGATGGCAAGAAAATATCTGGAGGAAGGGAGCCTGCTGCTATTTCTTACAAAATCATCCTATGACCTGACGATGGAGCAGACAGTATGCCAGGCTGGGAAACGGTGAGCCAAGAGCAGAGGTGGGGCTCAGAGATGTCCAGGGACTGTAAAGGGAGTGTGCCTAGCTCTTCCTGGAGTGAAAGGGCCAGCTGGGGCTGGAGGGGCAGGCCTTGCACATGGCACAGAACCTCTCATGACTGACAGACGTGTGCACACACACATTGGCCCAGGTGAGATGTCTAACTAAGGTGGCTGCAGAGAGGTGTGAAGTGGCCAGTGGGCACAGAGCCTGCCTTTCTCCTGCGGGACATAGCTGTCCCTCTGTTGCAAGACTGGCCCACTCCCACTTAGCCCTTCATGGGGCTTAAGGTGCCAGGAAGCAGCCAGTGATCAACTCGTTATTTGGTTGGATGGCATCACTGACTCAATGGACATGAGTTTGAGCAAACTCAGGGAGATGGTGAAGGACAGGGAAGCTTGGTGTGCTGCAGTCCATGGAGTCACAAAGAGTCAGGCACAACTTAGCGACGGAAAAAGAACAACAGCAACTGGAACAACTCGTTATCAGACCCTGCCCTCTGGACCTCTGCCCATTCCCTGGACAGATGAAGACCCCAGTGGCGGGCTGGCTTCCCAGGGCGCTGGAGATGGAGGATGTGACACTGTGTGGTCTTTCCCATTCCCTGGGTGGCCACAGGGAGGAGACGTGGCCACAGGGAGGAGACTCTTTCTCCCCTGTCCCCCTCCTCCACCCTCTCTGTACAACATCCTTTCTTCTCACCATCAAAGGAACATCTGTCTCTCTGTGGGAGGGAGCGACCAGCATCCTCAGAACACACTCTGGGCTTTGATGTCCAGATCAGCCAACTTGGCCAGGCCAGCAGCAGCCCCTCCTCCCTGGCTCCACTGCCCCAGGGCCCTTCCAGCATCTCTCCCCCCACCCCCTGCACCCCCATACCTCCACTCTCTCCTCAGAGCTCCTCCATCTCCCTTCTCTCTGCATCTGCCCAGCTCTGCCCCCGCCTCAGTCCTGGGCCCAAGACCGCCACCTCTGCCTGGCCTCTTGATCTGAATGGAGGTTCCCAGCATGCTCTGGCCTTGTGGTCTCATGCCCTAAGGGCTGCCCCTTGCCCTTGCCCAAGACCCCCACTGGACCCCAGCTCGTGCTTGAGTGTATGAATGTGTATGTAGTATCTGCTGGCCTCCCACCCCCAAGACAGGGAGACCCTCAAAGTCAGGGCCTGGCTCGTCTTCCTCCTTAGCCAGGTACCTGCAGTATAAGGCTTTGTTTGTTTTCTTGCTGTGAACCAGGCAAAGCAGGCCAGGGCCAGGCGCCAGTGAATGACTGACTGGTGAAGAACCTTACAAAATCTTAGAAGCTACCGGAGCAGGTGGAAGAAAGGGGATGGAACCCTTGACAGCTCAGGATGGGACCCCTGGGATGCAGTCCAGGCCCGAGGGCCACACGAACTTACCACATGCATATAGACACATGTACAGGCTCACACAGATACACAGAAATACACATGGCACCCGTGCATGCTCATATATGCATGTCACAAATAGAGCAGCAGCACACGTTCTTCACACACACACGGACACGCCACACACACCACATACACACACAGACCTGGCTGCCCTTCAGGTACAAACCACAAGGCCTGCACCTCCTCGCTTTTGCCTACAAGCCCCTCCCCATTCATGAGCCGTAAGGCCAAGGGAGACCGCCCCGCTTCACTCCACCTCCTCTGGTTTGCTCCCCAGCTGGTCCTGAGTCAGCAGCCCCTCCCATTCCAATGCACCCCTCTGCTCCAGGCCGCCCTGCCCTCCTATGCTGACTCCTCTTTTCAAGGCCCAGGAAGCACAGCAGACAGGGGCAGCGCATGGGGGGATGGTGGGGCGGGGAGATGAACAGGGATATTGTTTCCATTTCACAGACCAGTGAGGATCCAGCCAGGCAGATGGATCTTCTGTTTGTACTCATCGCAGACCAGCCTTCTTTCAACTGAAGGGAAAACCCGGGATCCCTGAATCCAGACCCTCTCCAGGGTACAGATACAGTCCTCGGGGGCTGGAGAGGACCAGAAAAGGCAGACATGGAGGGTGAGGCTCCTCCAGGAGGAGGTAACAGCTTGAGCCAAGGCTAGCAGGTGGGAAAGGGCAGGTTACAAATGACACCTGCAATCGTTAATCTTGCACACGCGAGGAGTGGAGGGAAAAGGTTTGGAAAGGCTGGCTGGAACTTTGTCCTGGGGTCCTGGGGCCAAGCTGAGGAGAGAGACCCCCTCTTAGCCTTTCTGACATCCTAGGCCTTCAGGAGAGAATCCAGCTAAAAACCTAACAACCCCACCCTTCCCCCCAACCAAGGCCTCAGAGTCAAGGCAGTAGGAGCCCTTTCAGAGCAGAGGGGGATTGGATGTTCCCAGGTGCTGTCTGGGACCCTGCGGGTGCCCTGCAGGTGTGGCCCAAGCAGATGGCCCTCTTAAGAAGGGTGACAGTTCCCAGTTACCACATGCTTTTGCTCAGGGACATCTATGAACTGGGTTTGATTTTATTATTTGAGGCTTGGTCATCAGCCATCCACAATTCACTTTTTCAATGACAAATGTGACTTAGGAGGGTCCCTGGAGACTAGTTGTGAACCCAGGGTGGTGACCAGGAGGGGTGTGTCGGCCCTTCTGGATCCTCACTGGCTGAGATCGCTTGTGCA
>SJYX01001171.1:35523-63275 GCA_006410675.1 Oreotragus oreotragus | reverse complement strand
GTTTTATTTGCTCCCCTTGTCAGCATCTGACAACGTCCAGGTCAGGGGATTCTGCGGATGAAATGCTCCAAGCACAGTATTTTATCCTACAATGAGCTGAACTGTTGGCACATTTATGTGGCTACTCCACACACGCATTGACACATGTGTGTGTATACAGGCATCTGTATGTGAGAAGGAGGCAAGGCCTGGCCAGCCCCCTGCTCCTGCTCTGTCCTCACTGATAAAAGGCTCCAGGAGAGGAGGAGGAGCCGGAAAGGAGCGGCCTAGGAGGAGATCAGTGAACAAGGCAGGTGGAAGGAGCAAGGTAAGGGGCTCGGCTGCAGCCAGCAAAGTCTCCGAGGCAGCAGGGCTGAGCCGAATCCTGAGGGAGGAAGTGTGGGTGTGCCCTCTGGCAGTCAGAGTCTGGGCCAGGACTCACATGACCTCATGCCCTCTCAGGGCCTTGGGCCCCGTTTCTGAGGATAAGGCAGGCAGTGGTGTGGCCCTAGAACTCCAGCCCTAGAGGCCTCAGATTGCGTGGCAGGCCGTGATGGCTCCCCCGTGTGGCTGGAGCTCCTGGGCCTCTGTCAGCCAGGCAGGTAGTGGTGGGGAGGGGGGCGCGGGGGCGGGGAGGGGGTGGCGGAGGGTAGTGCCCAGGCTGACTGGGCAGCAAATGAGGCAGGGAGGCCATAAATCCCCTTTTAGGAAACCTGCCCCGCCCCGCTCTGACAGCCACTTAATTTAACCACTGCTGTCACAATAGCTTTGTGGGCCTTCTTGCCTGGGCTCATGGGATTTATGGCCCCAGAGAGACCTTCTTATGTTTCAGGCACTGACTGAATGCCTAGCCCCACCCCAGCCCTGGCCAGACCCAGGGTCAGAGCAAGAGACCCTGCCAGCAAGGGTGCTGCAGGTGACAGCATCCTCTCCCTGGTCACCCTCAGCCTCCCACTCCACTCTTAGACAAGTCCCTCCTGCTAGTGAACAAGACCAAGGGTCTCTTAGACAGGGGTACAGTTGGAAGGTTCTGCCAAGTTCCTGTCCCTAAATCCAGGAGAGTCTTTCCCCACCTGCTCTGAGGATACTCAGTGGGCCCTTGTGTGCCCCACCCCCTCGCCTGCCTGTGCCTCTTCACTTTAATAGGGGCCCCCTAGGAGGCATCTCCCGCCCACACCAGGTCAGTGGGCAGGGCCTTCACTGACTGTGCCACAGGCCTGGGTCCTGCTCCTTTAGCATCCAAATGAAGTTCCTCCAGGTCTGGTAAACAGCCTGGATTACCTGAGTAATCTCTGTGCTTTGGGGCTCTGCGGCTGCTTCTGAATGAGGTGTGATGATGTCTCCTGACCTTGGGAGCTACCCCAGAGAAAACAGGAATACTGATACCTTGCTCCTCTCCCCTGAGTCCACACAGACTCCTTACGGGGTTCCCTGCTCACCTCAAGGAGCCACAGGACGTCCTCTGGTGTTCCTACTGCTGGTCTGAATCCCAGATGAATGAGATCCCTTACAGCCAGTACCAGCCACAAGGCCGGGCCATCCAGACCTTCTACATCGGAACCAAGCAACCCTGAGTTTAAATCCCAGCCCTGTCAGTTCCTTGCTATGTGACCGTGGGCGAGGTGCTTGACCTCTCTGAGCCTGTTTTCTCACTTGTGGAATGGTGATATTTAGGACTGCTAGGGGATTCGTAAGGTTGTTGTTTAGTTGCTAAATCATGTCTGACTCTTTGCAATCCCATGGACTGTAGCACACCAGGTTTCCCTGTCCTTCACTATATCCCAGAGTGTGCTCAAATGCATGTCCATTGAGCTGATGATGCCATCCAGCCATCTCATCCTCTGTCAGCCCCCTTCTCCTGCCCTCAATCTTTCCCAGCATCAGGGTTTTTCCAATGAGTCAGTTCTTTGCATCAGGTGGCCAAAGTACTGGAGCTTCAGCTTTAGCATCAGTCCTTCCAGTGAATATTCAGGACTGATTTCCTTTAGGATTGATTGATTTGGTCTCCTTGCTGTTCAAGGGATGCTCAGGAGTCTTCTCCAGAACCATAGTTCAAAAGCATCAGTTCTGCAGCATTTGCAGCCCAGGGTTGTCTGATCACAGGTGCTCAGTGAACATCGCCCCCTTCTATGTCTGAATGAGCTGCTGGGTGGGCTGCCTCTCAGTGGAGGGAGACCTAGGCCAGGGGAAGCAGCCATGCCTCAGCCCTACTTTCCTCCTGCGGCCAGTCTGGCAGGATGGGCTTTGCCATTTGCTTTCTAGGGGCAGCCCTCCCAGCTTGGGTGGAAGACCCAGGAAGGGCTAGGGCTGTGCTGGCCACCAGTTCCCCTCTTAGACCTGGTTGGCTTGGGTCAGGGCCTTCTTCCAGGAAGCCGAGCCCCTGCCGGCCTCTTGTTGTCCACCCTCCCACCAAGCTCAGAAGCTTGGCCTGTCAAGGCTGACATAGACGACTGGGGTGGCGTGACTTCCTGATACTGCGAAGGCCACTCCATCCAGCTTTCTCTGGCCCTGGGCCCTGACTCCTACAAGCCCAAGTCAACCCAAGAACTTGAGTCAGCAGGGCCGTCGGAGACCTTGCAGCCCCGTGCCTGTCTCGTGGATGGGAAGCTGAGGCCCGCAGCAATCCTCCTTGGGTCTGACACCAGTGCAGCCTGGTCACATCTGCTGCCCAGGCTTGCTGGCTGCCCCACCAGAGGCTGAGCCCCCTGCAGGTAGGGACCTGGGTTCCCTTTCAGCCACTTCTCCAACTGTCAGCTAGACTGTTTCCCGATGTGCCCAGCCCTGGGTAAGCTGCTGAGGGAGCCAGAGGAGGGCGTGGGCAGCGTCCCGTCCTGGACTCCAGTGAGGCAGGCGGCCTCCACCCCAGGGCAGCCTGAGGGGCACAGTCAGGCCTGGGCCACAGTCGGGCTGGAGGAGCCAAAGGATGAGCGCCCACATTCAGCGAAACAGACGGGATCGGAGGAGCAAGGGGTCCACAGCTGGAGGGAGGCCTGGTGTTCTTCATGTGGAGCCTCCCATGGTTGGGAAGCAAAAGGCACTGGCTCCACTTCACAGATGAAGCCACTGAGATCTGCAAGGGTGAGCGGCTTACTCAGAGTCACACAGTGGGGGACGAGGGCTGCAGGAAGGAGCAGAAATGAGGCAGGGGACTTGCCCTCCCTGCTTTCACAGCGCAGGGGCCTAGGAGCTTTGGGAGTGATTCGGGGTGACAATAGGGCCCCTGGCAGGTGGCTGGCCTCCACCCCAACATCTCTAGAAGGCCAAGAGGGTGGGGCCACCCAGCCCCTCTAATAGATTTCTCTTTGATCATGTTTTTGTGACCTTTGTAAGAGGCAATTTAAATTCTAATTGTCCTGTGCATACGAGAGAAATCAATTAGAGACAAGAGCAGCTAACTGTGCAGTGGGGAGGTGGGAGTGGTGGGAGGATAAGTTCAGGGGAGGAGGGACAGGGTGGGGACAGGTGCCCCATGCTCCCAAGGTCTGCCAGGCAGCCTCCAGCCTCTCCTCCCAGTCTGAGGTGGAGGTGTTTGGGGTCCATAGTAAGGCAGGAGACTCCACGGGGCCAGGGTAGAGAGCTGAGTGGGAGGCCCCCAGGCCCACAGGCCACTGCCCTCCTAGACCTCTAGGCCCACCCACGGCCCAACGTGCAGCTCTCCTTTCCTAGCAAGCTGTCATTCAGGTCCACCCCAGCAGCACCTCCCTTCCACCCCCTCTGCCAACCCTGCTCACCCTCACGGAGCTAGGGCTGAGCCTCCCAGCCAGCTATGCGTTCTGTCCTGAGCCCTACATAGCCTGCCTGGGTCTATCCTGGTTGGGAACTGGAAATGTGAGCCCTGAAGGGGGCAGTTGTTATTCAGTCACCCAGTCGTGTTCGACTCTTTGTGATGCCATGGACTGCAGCACACCAGGCTTCCCTGTCCTTCACCATCTCCCAGAGCTCGCTCAAATCCATGTCCATTGAGTTGGCGATGCCATCCAACCATCTTGTCCTCTGTCATCCTCTTCTCCTCATGCCTTCAATCTTTCCCAGCATCAGGGTCTTTTCCAGTGAGTCGACCTTGCCTTGAACTAGCACTGCGGTGCGTATACACACCTGGGCACACGCCCACCACAGATCTCTCTGGAAAGTATGGTGTTCAGAGCTGGGTGTTGGGGGTCGGGTGGTCTTCCCCCTGCTCTCCTATGTGGGAGCAAAGCTTCATTCAATCCAGAGTGTTTACTGAACAGAGTTCCTCAGCCTGGCCTTCAAGGCCCTCGCTTATGACACCTCTTGGACCCCTCAGCCAGGCAGTACCCTTGGACCCTGGGTCCCTAGAGCTCGGTCACACCTCCACTCACACTTTTCTCTAGTGCAGAAAAGCCTCAGGCTTCTCCAGTCCCATCCTTTGGGAGCCTCAGAGTTATCTATAAGATGGGGATGACAAATGTTACACAGTTATATGTGATCCTCTTATGAGCTGAAATGAGACAGTGTCTGTAAAGTCCGGGAACAGCTCCTGATACACAATAGTTGCTCAGTAAATGGTATTTGTTTCAAACATCCACCAATCCCCCAGTAAGTTTACCTGGTCTTCTTTCCCCCAGCAGAGCCCACACACACGTGTTAGGATGGTCTCTGCCCAGGTAGTGGAGCCCCCAGAGGGCAGGATTATGGCATTTTACTCCCTGTGTCGCCCATGCCCAGGGCGGAGTAAACACTGTCACTGAACTGTGCTGGTCCCTCAGGGCCTGAATACAAGCCTCCCTCAAGTGCTGTGATCTTGTCAACAGTGTCGGCTAAGTATGCGCCAGCAGGCAAAGTGAGCATGACAACCAACCAAATATAGCGTCTACCCACCGCCAGGCACGAAGCACTTAAAAGGAATTAATGCATGTTAACGCTTAGAACCTTACCCTAGGTGTTGCTCAGTTGCTCAGTGGTGTCCAACTCTTTGCGACCCCATGGACTGCAGCACACCAGGCTTGCCGGTCCTTCACCATCTCCAGGAGCTTGCTCAGACTCACGTCCATCGAATCAGTGATGCCATCCAACCATCTCATCCTCTGTCATCCCCTTCTCCTCNTTGCTCAGTTGCTCAGTGGTGTCCAACTCTTTGCGACCCCATGGACTGCAGCACACCAGGCTTGCCGGTCCTTCACCATCTCCAGGAGCTTGCTCAGACTCACGTCCATCGAATCAGTGATGCCATCCAACCATCTCATCCTCTGTCATCCCCTTCTCCTCCTGCCCCTCAATCTTGCCCAGCATCAGGGTCTTTTCCAATGAGTCACCTCTTCCTATCAGATGGCGAAAGTATTGGGGGTAAGTGCTATTATCATCTCCATTTTATAGATGAGATGACTGAGGCCCAGAGAGGTGAGGTAACTTGCCTCTAACTACACAGCTGGGATGAGCAGCCCCGGGATTTGAATTCCAGGCAGTCAGATTCTAGAGCCAAGGACCCATCAACCACACTGGATGCACCAAGGGAACATAATGTTCCGTCTGTGGGATGTGGACCAAGGGGAGCTCAGTGGGTCACAGGACAGTGAGATGGAAAATGACAGCACAGCTGGGATAAGAAACTCCTTTTGAGGCTACTCTGTCCCTCAGGACCCAGAGAGTCCTGTGGCAACTGGAGAGTTCCAGGGACCTCTGAGGCTCCTGATAGCACAATGGTTCCTGTGAGAATGCTGCTAGTGGCTCCTGGAAGGTGACTTTAGGTCTTTCAACTTCTTCAGCTGTCCCACCAAAATGTTCCGGTATTCACGCATAAGCCGTGAACCTCAGCAAAGCTGAGCTTTCCTGGGCCTGCATAATGGACCTGGTTTATTTTGCTTTCATTACTAGAGGCCCTGCCATTTTGGGAGTACTGAACTCTTTCTCCTTCACTCCCATCCTTGGGGACAGAAGGGGCAAATGGAACAAGGAGAGGCCAGTAAACTTGCTCCCTCAGACCAACCAGGGTCTGCATATGGCCAGGGTTGCAGCTCCTTGTGTGAAGGTCCAGGCCTTCTGAGTCACCAGGGTCAGGCCTCCCTGTGTGACGAGGCCAGGGCCCCCTGTGTGAGTAGGGTCAGGGACCACTGTGTGACTAGGGTCAGGGCCCCCTGTGTGACTAGGGTCAAGGCTCCCTGTGTGAGTAGGGTCAGGGCTCCCTGTGTGACTAGGGTCAGGGCCCCCTGTATGACTAGGGTCAGGGCCCCCTGTGTGACGAGGTCAGGGCCCCCTGCGTGAGTAGGGTCAGGGATCCCTGTGTGAGTAGTGTCAGGGCCCCCTGTATGACTAGGGTCAGGGCCCCCTGTGTGACTAGGGTCAAGGCTCCCTGTGTGAGTAGGGTCAGGGCCCCCTGTGTGACTAGGGTCAGGGCCCCCTGTGTGAGTAGGGTCAGGGCCCCCTGTGTGACTAGGGTCAGGGCCCCCTGTGTGAGTAGGGTCAGGGCCCCCTGTGTGAGTAGGGTCAGGGCCCCCTGTGTGAGTAGGGTCAGGGCCCCCTGTGTGAGTAGGATCAGGGCCCCCTGTGTGAGTAGGGTCAGGGCCCCCTGTGTGAGTAGGGTCAGGGCCCCCTGTGTGAGTAGGGTCAGGGCCCCCTGTGTGAGTAGGGTCAGGGCCCCCTGTGTGAGTAGGGTCAGGGCCCCCTGTGTGAGTAGGGTCAGGGCCCCCTGTGTGAGTAGGGTCAGGGCCCCCTGTGTGAGTAGGGTCAGGGCCCCCTGTGTGAGTAGGGTCAGGGCCCCCTGTGTGAGTAGGGTCAGGGCCCCCTGTGTGAGTAGGGTCAGGGCCCCCTGTGTGAGTAGGGTCAGGGCCCCCTGTGTGAGTAGGGTCAGGGCCCCCTGTGTGAGTAGGGTCAGGGCCCCCTGTGTGAGTAGGGTCAGGGCCCCCTGTGTGAGTAGGGTCAGGGCCCCCTGTGTGAGTAGGGTCAGGGCCCCCTGTGTGAGTAGGGTCAGGGCCCCCTGTGTGAGTAGGGTCAGGGCCCCCTGTGTGAGTAGGGTCAGGGCCCCCTGTGTGAGTAGGGTCAGGGCCCCCTGTGTGAGTAGGGTCAGGGCCCCCTGTGTGAGTAGGGTCAGGGCCCCCTGTGTGAGTAGGGTCAGGGCCCCCTGTGTGAGTAGGGTCAGGGCCCCCTGTGTGAGTAGGGTCAGGGCCCCCTGTGTGAGTAGGGTCAGGGCCCCCTGTGTGAGTAGGGTCAGGGCCCCCTGTGTGAGTAGGGTCAGGGCCCCCTGTGTGAGTAGGGTCAGGGCCCCCTGTGTGAGTAGGGTCAGGGCCCCCTGTGTGAGTAGGGTCAGGGCCCCCTGTGTGAGTAGGGTCAGGGCCCCCTGTGTGAGTAGGGTCAGGGCCCCCTGTGTGAGTAGGGTCAGGGCCCCCTGTGTGAGTAGGGTCAGGGCCCCCTGTGTGAGTAGGGTCAGGGCCCCCTGTGTGAGTAGGGTCAGGGCCCCCTGTGTGAGTAGGGTCAGGGCCCCCTGTGTGAGTAGGGTCAGGGCCCCCTGTGTGAGTAGGGTCAGGGCCCCCTGTGTGAGTAGGGTCAGGGCCCCCTGTGTGAGTAGGGTCAGGGCCCCCTGTGTGAGTAGGGTCAGGGCCCCCTGTGTGAGTAGGGTCAGGGCCCCCTGTGTGAGTAGGGTCAGGGCCCCCTGTGTGAGTAGGGTCAGGGCCCCCTGTGTGAGTAGGGTCAGGGCCCCCTGTGTGAGTAGGGTCAGGGCCCCCTGTGTGAGTAGGGTCAGGGCCCCCTGTGTGAGTAGGGTCAGGGCCCCCTGTGTGAGTAGGGTCAGGGCCCCCTGTGTGAGTAGGGTCAGGGCCCCCTGTGTGAGTAGGGTCAGGGCCCCCTGTGTGAGTAGGGTCAGGGCCCCCTGTGTGAGTAGGGTCAGGGCCCCCTGTGTGAGTAGGGTCAGGGCCCCCTGTGTGAGTAGGGTCAGGGCCCCCTGTGTGAGTAGGGTCAGGGCCCCCTGTGTGAGTAGGGTCAGGGCCCCCTGTGTGAGTAGGGTCAGGGCCCCCTGTGTGAGTAGGGTCAGGGCCCCCTGTGTGAGTAGGGTCAGGGCCCCCTGTGTGAGTAGGGTCAGGGCCCCCTGTGTGAGTAGGGTCAGGGCCCCCTGTGTGAGTAGGGTCAGGGCCCCCTGTGTGAGTAGGGTCAGGGCCCCCTGTGTGAGTAGGGTCAGGGCCCCCTGTGTGAGTAGGGTCAGGGCCCCCTGTGTGAGTAGGGTCAGGGCCCCCTGTGTGAGTAGGGTCAGGGCCCCCTGTGTGAGTAGGGTCAGGGCCCCCTGTGTGAGTAGGGTCAGGGCCCCCTGTGTGAGTAGGGTCAGGGCCCCCTGTGTGAGTAGGGTCAGGGCCCCCTGTGTGAGTAGGGTCAGGGCCCCCTGTGTGAGTAGGGTCAGGGCCCCCTGTGTGAGTAGGGTCAGGGCCCCCTGTGTGAGTAGGGTCAGGGCCCCCTGTGTGAGTAGGGTCAGGGCCCCCTGTGTGAGTAGGGTCAGGGCCCCCTGTGTGAGTAGGGTCAGGGCCCCCTGTGTGAGTAGGGTCAGGGCCCCCTGTGTGAGTAGGGTCAGGGCCCCCTGTGTGAGTAGGGTCAGGGCCCCCTGTGTGAGTAGGGTCAGGGCCCCCTGTGTGAGTAGGGTCAGGGCCCCCTGTGTGAGTAGGGTCAGGGCCCCCTGTGTGAGTAGGGTCAGGGCCCCCTGTGTGAGTAGGGTCAGGGCCCCCTGTGTGACTAGGGTCAGGGCCCCCTGTGTGAGTAGGGTCAGGGCCCCCTGCGTGAGTAGGGTCAGGGCCCCCTGTGTGACTAGGGTCAGGACATGGGTGTGAGGAGCGCTGGAGCTCTGTGAGGAGGCTCAGGGGTCACCCTGTGAGGAGAGTCAGGGCTCGGAGTGTGACCAGGATCCCAGCTCCTTGTGTGGGGAAGGTCTGGGCTCAGCATGTGACGAGGGTCTCGGCTTTGTGTACGAGGAGACTCTGGGCTCACTTTGTGAGGCCGGTCGGGGCTCAGCACGTTTCCATGGTCAGGCTCTATGTGTGACCAGATTTAGGGACCAGTGTGTAGCTGTGGTCAGGACTCCATGTGGGGCGGGGGTGAGGGGGGCTCAGTGTGTGGCCAGGGTCCGGGCTCCACGCGTGAGGAGGGTGGAGGCTCCACTTGTTACCAGGGCTGGAGCTCCAGGTTGGGGGCTCTGTCTGTGAGGAGGTTCATGGCTCACTACGTTTTCAGAATCCAGCTCAGTGTGACCAGACCGGGGGCTTAGTGTGTGACCAGGGTTGGGGCTCAAAACGTGAGGAGGTCAGGGCTCAGTTAGCAACCAAGGTGGTGGCTTTCCAGGTGACCAGGGTCGAGGCACAGTCTGTTTCCAAGCTCGGGGCTCCGAGGGGTGGAACTCAGTATGTGGCTGGGGTCAGATTCAGTCAGGAGTCTCTCATTCTCAAATAATCTTCCCTTTCCGTGCTTGATAAGGCTGGGGGTGTGACCTGGCTCCTGGATTTCTCTGGGCGGATCAGGTGTGGATGCCAGGCTCCTAATGCCCCCGTGGCTTGGAGGGAGCGCTGCCTTTCCCCACCAGCCTCCTGGCAGTCGTGCCTACAGTAACCAAGCAGGGCAGGGCACCTTGGCTCCTGCTCTGCTCCTCCGATTCTTTCCCACCTTTATACACGCTGGCAGCCTTGGTTCCCCGCGGCCCTAGAAGCAGAGAGGCAGGAGGGAGCTGCAAGGCAGGGGGGCGGAGGACCAAGAGACTCCTTAGGGATCTGGAGAAGAAATACTTATTTAGTCAGGGAGCTGTCAAGGTCTCGGACTAGGAATCCATGACAGTTTCTGGTCCCAGACCTGCCCCTGCCTCGCCGTGCGATGCTGGGCTTCTTCCCTGTCACATCTGAGCCCCCAGTCCCCCACTGTGATCAGAAAGAAGAGGCTAAACTGGCTGTCCCCAGTGACCTTCCTGCTGCATATTCTGAGAGGTGAGGGGCAGGGAATGGTCGGCACTGCTGCTCAGGTCGGGAGGGAGCTGGGAGCCAGACAGGCCTGGAGCTGGCGGGCACCAGGCATGGCTGCCCGTGTTCTAGCCCTGCTGTCTGCGAGGACAAGGCTGTGAAATGTAAGTAAAACCCAAGGCTAATTTCCTTGGTCAGAAAGAGGAGGCACTGCAGCGTTTTCAAGCCCTAATTAAACCCGCTCGGGCGGTGTAACACCAAAATCAGTTCCAAGATCAATATTGCTATTCATTTAGAAGTGTAACGAGGTTAGAGAGGTGAGCAAAGGAAATAATTAACTCATTTGCAGCCTTTTTAAACAGAAACAGTCATTTTAATCTCCAGGGTAATTAGCTATGCTCTGTCCATCAATCATGACCGAGGCCATTATTTTAAGTATTTGATTAATCAAGAGGGAGGGGATTAAGGCAGACCCCTGCCCGTCATATAGCCCCTCCCGGTCAGGGGTGACCCCTGGGTAAGTATGAGGAATCCTTCTCAGAGGGCAGGGGCCACCACACCTGGGGGTCCCCAGTTGAGGAAGACTGAGTCGGTGAGATGGCAGCTCCGTCTCCGGTCAGCCTGAGGCAAGAGGACAAACCCCACCCTGGACTTGGAAGTGCTGGGAGCCAGGAGGCCCAGGTTCTGATCTAGACACTGCCTTGACTTGCTGAGTGACCCCTCCAACATGACCCTTCCACCTCTGGGCCTTAGCTCCTATCTCCCTCTGTCTTGGGTTGGGTCGGAGGCCAATTGTATTAGCCAGAAACTCACTGGTTCCAAGTGCCCAGGGGCCTCTGGCCACTTGGGGGCAGCAGAGCCCCAGGGACCCCTGAGCCCAAGGGCTGGGCTGTCCAGAAGTGGGAGGCAGCTGAGCCGGAGCTCTTCCCTTTGGTAGCCTGGGTTCTGGCTGATGTTGACGGAGAAGTCTGGTCTACTGGCCACACCCCAGGCCTCATGGCAGCCTGAAGATGCAGGTCTTTGTGATTATTCTCCCCATTTAGCAGATGAGGAACTGAGGCCTCAGAAAAGGTCAGGACCAACCCAGGACCACACAGGGAGGATCTGGCCCTCACACCCAGGGCCTGAAACTCAGAGGGGACACAGCGAGGGGAGAGGAGGACAAAGAGGACCCAGACTATTCTCTCTCTTGTTCTAACAGCCCTGACTTACACACCCTCACCAGTCAAAAGGATCCTCCAAGACCACCGGCCTGTCCTGCTCACATTACAGATGAGGGAAACTGAGGCCCAGAGAGAGGTAGGAGTGCTCAGGAGAAAGATGGTGACCACTTTGTGGGGGGAAGAGCTGTAAGATAGCCAAGCACAGGGCTTGGGGGCCTAGCCGAGTTACTGAGTTAAGTCTAGGCTATCAGGGCAGACTTCCTGAAAGAGGTGACCTTTGAGCAGAATCGGAGTAAAAGGCAGATAAGAGCACCTCCAGGCAGAGAGAGAAGAGTGAAAAGAGCCTGAGTAGGTGGCAAACTTGGCAGGGCTGGAGCCCAGGTTAAACAGGCTACAGCAGGACACTGGGGCGGTGATAAGGGGCCAGGCCTAGCGTCAACTGTGAGTATGAGCAGAGGAGTCTGGAAGGGAGGCTGCACACTGGGGACTCTGAGGGTGGGGGTGGTTGTGATCACACGGTTGTGATCACACTGCCCTGCGCACTGCGTGTGTTCACTCTGAAACAGCTGTGCTGAGCACAGGGCGTGCCTGTGGGTGGACAGTACACCCAAGAACCTCACTTTGGTACTGTCCTCACTCCCAAGGGTCCAACTGAAAGAGATGGAGCCTCTGGGATGGCTGGTTGGGGGGAGTGGGCCTGTTACTAAAGGGTTGTAGGACTGGGGGAAAGACAATGAGAATAAAAAGGACAGTGAGAGGCGTTAGGGGCCAGGACCTCACTGACTTCCTTCTCAAGCCAGCACAAATCAGCGTCGCAGGACCCTCACTGCCCTACACCATACCATTGCTATCATCATGGGAGAAACCTCTTCTTGCACGCCCCCAGCTCTGGGAAGCTCACCACCTCAGACAGCTCTGAGAGGGAGAAATTCTCCTTGGCTCCTAAGTCTACTCTATTCTGTATAATTGTTAGCTCTGTACCTGGGGTGCCCTGAGAGTTCTGCCTGAGGGTCTTCTCAGGACATCCCCTGGCTCTTGGGGTCTCAGTACCCAGTCCCTCAAGCAGGCGGAGAGTACTGACTGTGATCATCTGTCAGTTAGCAACCCAGAGAGGCCAGGGGGATAGGCTGCATTGCTCAGCTGGCCCGGGATTTGAGGGGAGCCTTCCAGCCCTTGGCACTGTCCCCACAGGTTGGAGGAGGGAAGAAGGATGAGAATGGGGGAGCAGAAAGAGGAGAAGGAAAAGAGGGGAGAAAGGAGGACCAGGATGGGACCAGGAGCTTGGTTGCTAGGGACAACAGCAAGGCATTCAGAGATGAAACCAGTTGCAGAGGAGGGTGGCAGGAAGAGAGGAGCTGGGGTCCGGATGGTACATCCAGGGCTTGGGGGTAAGTGTTGCCCAGGGAGCAAGGACCCCAGGAGGCCCAGGTGTGTGGAGGCCCCTGGCGGAGGTTCCTCAGTGGCTGCTCTGACCCCAGCCCACCCGGAGGCAGGCATTCAGGGTGGGAGCCAGGGTGGGCAGGGCTGGGCCTGCCATGTTTGTAATCTCCCCACACTTGCTTTCACTCTTGGGGCCACAGTTTGCCTGGGACTCCAGAGTTCAAGCAGTCACCGAGGCTGGGGCTGGAGCAGGGCTGGGCAGGAATGCATAATACAGCACTGCAGCCTTGCCCAGTGCCCCTGGGACCTTCTGGGGCACCAGCCTGCCCTCGCCTCCTCCCTGACTCTAATCAGGGGAGGGACAGCTGCACAAAAAGTACAAGCTGAAGGCTCCAGACTTCTGAGGCTTTGGGATACTCTCAGCCCCTCTAGGGGCTTCATGTTCTTTGTTTATAAAACGAGGCAAATAAGCTTGCCCTTAAATGTGTTTATCAACAGTTGAGTCTACACACATGTGAACACTCCTCGTTAAAATTTGCTGGTTTTGTTGTTTAGTCACCCAGTCATGTCTGACTCTTTGTAACCCCGAGGACTTAGTAGCCCGCCAAGCTCCTCTGTCCATGGGATTTCCCCAGCAAGAATACCAGAGTGGGTTGCCATCTCCTTCTCCAGGGAATCTTCTGGACCCAGGGGTCAAACCCACATCTCCGGCACTGCATGCAGATTCTTTACCACTGAGCCACCAGGGCATACACACATGAACATTCCTTGTTAAGAAATAAATGGAGAAAAAGTGATAAAAGGAAGGCAAGTCACATTTACGTTGCATTTTGCTCTGTGCCATGGAGGAATTTATATTCCCATTTTCCAGATCAATAAACTGAGGCTCAGAGAGACCTGGTTAGTGAGAGTACTGAGAACTAAACATAAAACTGTGAGACTCCAAAGCCCTCCCCCCCTCTCACTGTTTCTCCTACCAGGACCTCTCTGATGCCACCATTAAGGTAACCCCCCAGGCCAAAACTATCTCTGACATCCATGTCTGGTCTCCTAACTCCAGCTTCCACAGCGTCAGCCGCTGCTCACCCTACCTTGCCTCCTCTCGCTAACCTGTCTGCAGGGTAAAACACGCCCCTCCCTCAGATTGGAGGCCCCAGCCCACCATCCAGTCCAATCAACTCCCCGTGTCCCTGCCACAGCCCCACATCCTGGCCTGTTTGCTTCCTGTCTGTTCCTGATACTACTACTAGTACATAACAAGCCACCCCAAGATATAGTGGTGTAAACCACTTACTATTCCATTATGTTCAAGGATTCTGTAGGTCAGACTTTCAGACCGGGTAGGGAAGGGACAGCTTGTACCTGGTCTGGGTGGTCTGGGGCCTCAATGGCTGCGGGTGACAACATCTGGGGTCTGGAATCATCCAGAGGCTCAGCAACTCACGTGTCTGACAATCAGTACTGACTGTGCTGGGAGCTAGGCTGAGGCTATTGACCGCAACACCCACATGGGGCCCATCCACATGGCCTGGGCATCTTCATAGCACAGTGGCCTCAGTCCCAGTAAGACTGCTGACACGATAGCTTGGAGCTCCAAGAGCGAATGTCCCAGCAAACACAGTGGCAGCTGTATTGCATCTTAACCCACCCTCAGAAGTCCCAGAGTGTGACTTCTGCTGTCCGCTATTGGTCAGAGCAGTCACCAGCCTGCCTAGGTTTGACAGGAGGGACACAGACCCCTGACCCCAGGAACAGGTGGCCAGGCCACACTGCAGAAGAGCCTGTGGGTGGGGGAGATGGTGTGGCCATCTTCAGAAAATACAAGCTGCCCCATCGCCTCTCTGACATTGCTGTCATGCATTCCCTTCCTTTCTGAGCCTGCTCTTCTCAGTGTCCAGCTACTGCTTTCTCTTCTCCAGAAACCCCACCTAAACTGGCAGCTACAGCTCCCACATCCTGAGGATGAAGCCACAGCTGCATCTTTGCTTCCAAAGGGGCGTCTGGTCTCCCTTGCTCGTCCCTGGTTCTCTGGCTCCTTCTCTTCACTTGGCCACGAACTCACCCATGTGTTCCAGGGCGAGTTCCAACATCATCTTCTGAGGATGCTCCTGGGACCTCAGCTCCCCAACAGGACCTGCATTCATGTCTTTTTGCTGTCGACCACTCCCTTTATTTCCAGCTCCAGCTTTCCCCCAGAGGACCAGGTGACCTCACCTACCTACCAATCACAGGGTCTCGACCTTCCCTTACACTCAATACGGCCCAAGCTGGTCTCCCCCAGATCCCCTCCTCCCCCTCAAAGGGCAGCCCAGATACCTGTCCCTCAAGCCAGAAGCTCCTCTCCCTGGGACTCTCAGCCAATCCAAATCCAAGTCCTCTCAGCTTAACTCCCAGGAGAGCAACTCCTCTCCACGGGACTCTTCCTGAATGCTGGTACCTGCTTCCTCCCTGAGTGTTCCTGGCCTCCACGTTTGCTCCCCTCCAGGACACTCCCCAAGCAAGCTCTTCCAAGATGAAAAACTGACCTTGCTACTTCCCACTGAAAACTCTTCCAAGGCTTCCCAAACGTTCAGGGCCAAATCCCAGGTCCTTGCCAACACATGCAGGCTTCAGCAGCTGTTTGAATTCTTCCCTCCTCTCTAGTTTCAGCCATTACCACCCACCTTCCTCCTCGCACCTGTGTTTGGGGTGCCAGTCCCCTGGACCCACTGCATTATGCTTCCTGGCCTTTACAAAGCTGCTCCCTGGAATTGGAATATCTCTCCATGACCCTAACCTGGGGAAGATCTGTTTATCCTTACAGTGCTGTCCAATAGAACTTTCTGTGAGGAAGGAAATATCCTGCCTCTGCACTGTCCAATATAGTAGCCACTTGAACCTGGCCAGTGCTAAGGAGAAAACATTTTAAAATTGCATTTACCTTCAGTTAGGGCTTCCCAGCTGGTGCAGCGATAAAAAAATCCACTTACCAATGCAGGAGACGAGACGTAGTTTTGGTCCTGAGTTAGGAAGATCCCCTGGAGTAGGAAAGGACAACCCACTCCAGTATTCTTGCCTGGAAAATTCCATGGACAGAGGAGCCTAGCGGGCTATAATCCATGAGATTGTGAAGAGTCAGATATGACTGTGCTCACATGCATGAACCTTAAGTTAATGAAATACACAGGCCACACGTGGCCAGTGGCTATCATTGGTTAGTGCTGCTTAAAGACGTCACCTCTTTCAGGAAGTGCTCCCTGACCTCCCAAGCTGTATGCCCATCTACTCTGCTCCCATGGCGCTCTGTTCTCTAAAGTGCTGATCTCTTTATCTCTCTGCCTGACCTGTGAGTTTCTCGAGGAGTTACGTCTTATTCATCATGGTATTCCCAGCTCCTGGCTTTTACTCCTTACTCAATAACTGCAGAGTAAATGAATTTTCTAGATCCAGATCTGGGCGGAGGATAGACCTTACATAAAGACCAAATCCAAAATGAGTCTGCTGTAGATCCCGAGTGAATGAGAGTGTGTATGGGTGTGTAAGTTTGCACGCAGGTGTGGGTGTAGGCCCACCTGACCTTGGCAGGACCTGGGCAGGCTCCCAGCCAGCAGGGGATGGTTATCTCATACACAGATGCTGGTGTGCTGGGCTGGACAGGAAGTGTGCCTCTGAATTGGCCTTTGTGAAAATCAAACCCTGTTTTCATCCTTGTTTCTAAGATGCTTCATCTGCATTGCAGATGAATCTTTGGGGAGATGAAACAGAAAAGCTTCCAGTTTTCTGTGTGGGACCACCTGCACTCTCAGCTCTTTATTCTCTAAACAAGGCCCTTGCAGGCACAGGGGAATTTGCCATTTAAATGATCCTTCACCTCCTGAGTCCAAGATTTGTTTCTTGGTTTATGGGGCTCTTGTTAAAGTTTTGATATTGGATTTTCTTCAGAAGGAGCCCTGGGCTTCCATTTTTTTCCCACACGCCACTCCCTTCCCATCCATTCCACCTCCTCTAGAACCATCCACACCTCTGGCTGGGCTGGGTTCTTCTACCTCACCACGCCAGAGTCAGGTTCTGAGGTAAAGAGAGGAAACAGGCGTGGTTCCTGCTGTTTAAGAGTTTGCTAGCAAAAGAGGGAGCTAGTTGTCTTTCTCTTCTGCCCTCAATTCCCTACAATCTCTTTAAAAGGCAGAACTTCAGAAATCTGGCCCTGGACAAGTTTTCAGAGGCCTGATCTCTTGCCCCCATTGCACAGACAGAGAGACTGAGGTCTAGGGAAAGGGCTGAACTTGGCCACAGCAGAACAGAGGGAAGGGGACCACGAGTCCTTAGGTATCCTTGGCCAGGGATTCTGGCTGCATCTCCCCCACCACCCCTCCCCCCGCACACACAATCACTTTCCTCCACCTGGGCTGCCACACTGGGGCTCCATGCCTCTCTCTCCTTGGCACAGGCTGCTGATGAACTGCCCCGGTGGCTGTGCTCTCCAAGGAGGACACTTATTTAAAAAGTAGTGGGAGACCTCACCCTTTGCAAAGCAGTAAACAGTTCTCCAACAAGGAGCGCAGTAATTACCAAACCAGGCAGCGGGTGCCTCTATTACTGTTATTGTGTTATGAGTCTCTTAAAATGGCAATGAAAGGGCGTGTCAAGATCTTGCAGCCTGCAGTGGGACCCCCACAGAGGAGTGAGATGCAGCTACGGCAGCAAAGTACCATGACTCAGCCAGAGCTTTCTGGAAAACTGAAGGGCTGGCGGTAGGTTAGGCAGAGGGCGTCAGTCACTGTTTCTGTGGCCGGGATGAGTCTCTCCCATGCTCCATGCTCTCTAAGTCCCTCTTTGCCTTGGGGTGGGGAGAGGGACAGACTACCCGTGCCCTATGTAAGATGTAAAAGGTGCCCAGGGTCCCCTTCTCCCTGCAACGGGCCCCTCACCTGTGAGGCAAGCCCCAGTCCCTGAAGGCTCCAGCTGCCACAAGGAGAGCTTCTTGCTCCAGACGACTCTGCTAGCTTTGTCCCCAAATTAGTCCTCCCCTGCATGGCCCTATGGGCTTCCCAGGTGGCGCTAGTGGTAAAGCATCTGTCTGCCAGTGCAGGAGCTGCTGGAGACACGGGTTCGATCTCTGGGTCGGGAAGACCCCCTGCAGAAGGAAATGGCAACCCACTCCAGTATTCTTGCAGGGATAACCCCATGGACAGAGGCGATTGGCGGGCTGCAGTCCATGGGGTCGCAAAGAGTCAGACACAACTGAGCGTGCACACACCCTTGGCCCTGCCTTCCTTAAACACTGAGAAGCCAAAATCAGAATGCTAGCGAAGCTCAAGAAAGGGTCAGAAGGGGCCAGTGGCTTCATTTGCTTTAACAATGAGAGCACTGGATGAGGCATTTTCCAGTCCCCATCAGATATCAGGAAGGGTCTCCCAGCACCCAGACACAGTGTGGCACCAGAAAAGAAATCAGTGGAAAGCAAGCTTGGGAAACCAGCTGGGCAGGAATTAAAGGCTCTGGGAAGTTATACAAGAAAGTCTTTGTTTAGCATGGTGTTTCTCAAGTTTACCCGACCATCCTCTTTTTCAGGGTAACGTCTTTGAATCAGTTTGCCTGCCCATAACAGAGACTCAAGCATAATGGCCTAAATAAATTAGCTGTGTCTTTTACTGCCTCACAGCTGGAGGCTGGCAGCCCAGGGCTGGTATGGGGGTTCCACGTGCCATCAGTGTCCCGGGCTCCTTCTCTTTTTCGTTTCTTCCTCAGCACTGCTTCTATCTTCCACGTCACCTCAGGGTCCAACATGGCTGCTGAGCTCCCTCGTGTATGCATTCCAGGCAGGAAGCAAGGAGGAGGGAGGAGAGGAATCTGCATGCTCTTTATCCATGTCTCTGTTACAGAACTTTCCCAGGAGTCCCACTCCACTGTTCTCCTTCCTCGTATCTCACTGACCACTTCTGACTGCAAGGGAAGCTAGGGCATGTAGTCTTTGGGGCAGATACATTGGCCCCCAGAAGACAGTAAGCAGACTGCTACTAGAGCAAAAAGGGGAAGTGAGTCCTGGGTAGACAAACAGCCTTGCCACTGCTTATTCGTGCTTCTGTGTGCTAGGAACCAGCTGGAGTCTGGAAGAGCTGGGCCCAATCCCTCTTTCCTGCCTGTGTTTACAGGCTGTGTGACCTTGGATAAGCTTCTTAACTTCTCTCAGCCTATATTCTTGTCTTTAAAGTAGGGATTATTATAAGGACCAAAGATATGAAGCATATACTGGCATTTTTATAGACTATGAAATGTTACAGAAATGAAAGATATTCTTGTTTTATTTGTTCCTCTAGGTAGCCTCTGGAAGAAGGCAGGGCAATTCTTATCTCCCCATTTGACTGAAAAAGAAATTAAAGCTCAGAGATAGGAACTGACTTCTATAAAGAGGAAATCTGAGCCGTATCTTTGTTAACAGACTGAACCTTGATCCCCACCTGAGCCTTGACTCGCTTATCGACCAAGCCTTGATCCTGACATAAGTTTAAGTTCTGATCTTAGTTTTAGATGAACCTTAATGCTGGTTATAAACTGAACCTTGATCCCCACTTGAGTCTAAGCCCTGATCATGATCTCTGAGCCCTAATAAACAGAGGACCTTTTCAACCATCTGGCAGTTTCCAAAGATGTCCCCTGGGCTCCAGAGGATTGAATAAGGACAATGCTTATTCCCAGGCCTGGAGAACCATCATCCCAGAAAACCAGGGGTTCTCACATGTCTCCCAGGTTTATCCAGATCTTGCAAACCAGGAGACAGAACAAACCCTACCTGCGACCCTCCGGGGGGAGAGCTGAGCAGTCGTCCAGAGAAACAGAAGAACGAGGCCTGCTTCCCCCTAGTAATTTTCCCAGCCCAGACAGCTGTAATGGGGAAAGTATTGAAATTTAAATCAGAGCCCGGTAACCTCTCTGCCCGCCTGCCACCCGCTGCTGCTGCCACCACCGCTGCTGCGGTAATCTCAGGCTGGCTATCTCCTCCTGGGGAGAACGACAAACCAACTCAGGGATAGTGATAAATTTTCAATTTTATTTTAAAATATACCAGATGGGAGATTTTATTGGAGCCATAAATATGTCAAGAGCAATGTTGGTGTGTGATGGGCGATGCCCCCTCCTTGAGGCCTTTCTCTCTGTTTAGAAATTCCATCAGATTCTTAATAAGAGGCTCCAGTTCGACTGCAGCAAAATAGTCTCTATATTAAAGCAATTGAATTTCCATTTGCCAGACATCTTGTGCTTTAAGCTTCCAGGTTCCAGGGGTGTGGGGTTGCTAAGCCGATTCTAAATGAACCTAAACTAATAACTGCACAGCACGCTGGGGGCTGTGAAAAGAGTGGGAGGGGAGGGGAGGCGGGGAAGGGGAGGGAAGAGGAGGGGACACCACCAATCACAGACCTGGGGCAGGGCACGGAGGGACTACCTTCACCTCTCCAGATTCAGAGCCAGCCGGGCGTGAATACCCCCGAATGACTGAAGGAACGCTCCCTCTCTTCACCAAGGAGAGACTCTCGTCCAGAAAGAAGAGCGATGTGGCTGAATGCTGGCCCCTCTTCTCCTATCATTGTTTTCTTTGCTGTTTTGGTTGATCTGATATTAAACTAGCCTTCTGGGGGGACACAGGGGTGCTAAGGTGACCTGGGGCTTGTTAAGAGTAGGGCTGGGAGGAGACCTGGCCCTTCTCCCTCCAAACTCTCCAAGCGCAGGAAAGTATTCCTCCTAGGGGGTTTCCTTGAGCGCTCATCCTTGCTCTCTCCCCACGCCCCATCACCCCACCCCAACCCTGGTATCCAGTCTCTCCTCCATGAGGTCACTCTTTGCTCTCACAGAGACCCTAACCCTTAACGGAGCCTCAAAGCATCTGGAATGGGAGAACAGCTCGGGTCACAAACTCAAGGTCATCAGAGGTCAGAGGATCCAAAGAAGGGAAAAATGAGGCTCAAGGAGGGGACACGGAATACAATTCCTCTAGAACAGTCCAGGAATGATGCCTACCCACAACCTTTCTGCCTCATCCTGCTCCAGCCAACTTGAGCCAGGGGTCTAGGTGACACCTGCCCAGGTCCCCGCAGCTCCAGACAACATCAGGTAGTAAGAAACAGAGCCTCAGCAAGATATCACCTTTGTCAAAGGCAAGCTGCCTAACCTCACTGAGGCTCTTGTCTCAAAAATGAGTACACACTTCTGGGTCCCAAAAGCAACCAAGAATAACAGACACAGAGCTACTTATACCTCGAAGTATCCAAGAGCTTAAATGACATAATTCATAAAAATTGTTTGGCTTAATGCTGGCCCCTAGCATAATAGCTCCCAAAATGTTGGCTATTATTATTCCTTGGTTATTATTATTATTACTTCCCTGGATGTTTCCAGTGGGTTTTATGCTCCCCTTGGATCCGTGTCCTCCCAAGTTGTCTGACACAGGATTCTATACACAGGAGCTGCCCCATGTCAGGTTAAATTGTTGAGACTGTTCCTTCCCCTGGGCTAAGACATGGACTCTAGAGGCAGTCAGAGCAGATTCACATCCTGGGTTTTCATTTTCTTGATCTGCATGCTCGGTGTCTACTTTGAGCCTCAATTTCTTTATCTGTGAAACAGGTTAGTGATGCTTTCCCTGCCTTCCTTTTGAGGACCAGACCTAGAGAATCCTCTCTTAAACTGCACTCTTTCCGCTTTCCCCAGCCTGTCTTGTCACCTGAGTCTTTCTCAGCAGCCCCACATGCCTGAGCCCCGAGGGGGTCCTGAGAAAGGCAGGCCTGGGGGCGGCTCTCACCACTGCCCCATCTTCCCCACCCTAAGCTGACCGTGCATGTCCAGGATGCTGTGTGCTGCCCTCCAGGGCCCCGTTGCTGAAGATGGACTCCTGGCTGATAACACGGCAGTGACCCTCCTGGTTTTACATNGGGGAGGGAAGAGGAGGGGACACCACCAATCACAGACCTGGGGCAGGGCACGGAGGGACTACCTTCACCTCTCCAGATTCAGAGCCAGCCGGGCGTGAATACCCCCGAATGACTGAAGGAACGCTCCCTCTCTTCACCAAGGAGAGACTCTCGTCCAGAAAGAAGAGCGATGTGGCTGAATGCTGGCCCCTCTTCTCCTATCATTGTTTTCTTTGCTGTTTTGGTTGATCTGATATTAAACTAGCCTTCTGGGGGGACACAGGGGTGCTAAGGTGACCTGGGGCTTGTTAAGAGTAGGGCTGGGAGGAGACCTGGCCCTTCTCCCTCCAAACTCTCCAAGCGCAGGAAAGTATTCCTCCTAGGGGGTTTCCTTGAGCGCTCATCCTTGCTCTCTCCCCACGCCCCATCACCCCACCCCAACCCTGGTATCCAGTCTCTCCTCCATGAGGTCACTCTTTGCTCTCACAGAGACCCTAACCCTTAACGGAGCCTCAGAGCATCTGGAATGGGAGAACAGCTCGGGTCACAAACTCAAGGACATCAGAGGTCAGAGGATCCAAAGAAGGGAAAAATGAGGCTCAAGGAGGGGACACGGAATACAATTCCTCTAGAACAGTCCAGGAATGATGCCTACCCACAACCTTTCTGCCTCATCCTGCTCCAGCCAACTTGAGCCAGGGGTCTAGGTGACACCTGCCCAGGTCCCCGCAGCTCCAGACAACATCAGGTAGTAAGAAACAGAGCCTCAGCAAGATATCACCTTTGTCAAAGGCAAGCTGCCTAACCTCACTGAGGCTCTTGTCTCAAAAATGAGTACACACTTCTGGGTCCCAAAAGCAACCAAGAATAACAGACACAGAGCTACTTATACCTCGAAGTATCCAAGAGCTTAAATGACATAATTCATAAAAATTGTTTGGCTTAATGCTGGCCCCTAGCATAATAGCTCCCAAAATGTTGGCTATTATTATTCCTTGGTTATTATTATTATTACTTCCCTGGATGTTTCCAGTGGGTTTTATGCTCCCCTTGGATCCGTGTCCTCCCAAGTTGTCTGACACAGGATTCTATACACAGGAGCTGCCCCATGTCAGGTTAAATTGTTGAGACTGTTCCTTCCCCTGGGCTAAGACATGGACTCTAGAGGCAGTCAGAGCAGATTCAAATCCTGGGTTTTCATTTTCTTGATCTGCATGCTCGGTGTCTACTTTGAGCCTCAATTTCTTTATCTGTGAAACAGGTTAGTGATGCTTTCCCTGCCTTCCTTTTGAGGACCAGACCTAGAGAATCCTCTCTTAAACTGCACTCTTTCCACTTTCCCCAGCCTGTCTTGTCACCTGAGTCTTTCTCAGCAGCCCCACATGCCTGAGCCCCGAGGGGGTCCTGAGAAAGGCAGGCCTGGGGGCGGCTCTCACCACTGCCCCATCTTCCCCACCCTAAGCTGACCGTGCATGTCCAGGATGCTGTGTGCTGCCCTCCAGGGCCCCGTTGCTGAAGATGGACTCCTGGCTGATAACACGGCAGTGACCCTCCTGGTTTTACATGAGGTGCAGGTGCAACAGATCTGATAATGCAGCTGGACGGCATGGACACATGGAATCCAGTAACAGGGACCACGGCCAATGCCACCATGGGGGCAACCCCCTGGATGATGACTAAATTCTCATTTACAGGGACAGTGGTTCTATCTTCTGAATGTGGAAATATGTTTCTCTTTCAAGAGAAGCTCATAGCTTTCATCAGAGGGTTTCTAGAGCCCAAGACTGTTTAGAACCAGGAGTTTAGTTCCCCACCCAGGGCCTTCCTCCTACCCCACGCCACACACCCTCAGCTGGTTGGGAGAAGATGTAGGAAGAGAATGCACACACGCCTGAAAGCGTATGTATCCCAGCCCTTGGCAAGCCTTGGACAGGACTGCGAGGGCTGCCTGACACCCAAAGACCCACGAGGTGAAACCTACAGGTGCTCGGGGAAGGGCCGAGTCTGAGTCTCCACAGCCTTGGACAAGCTCCTGTTCCTCTGCGGGGTCCCCCATTGACCACCAAAGTCCCTGCTGGCTCTGTTGTCCTCTGCTCTGGTGGTCCCCCTTCGCTAAGGAGGGGCGTCTGATGGCCCAATGCTCCATCGTGAAGGCCATTCCGTCCCATTGACCTAGCAACAACTGAATAGAGTGAAGCTTTGCAGAAAGCTCGCCAAATCCCAGGCTCAATGGCAGCTGCTCACAGACCTCCGTCTTCGTCATCTTCCATTTTAGAAGTGGAGAAAGTGAGCCCTAGGGAAGTCAGGTAATCTATCTAGCGTTGATGTCACATAGCCAGGATGTGGGGGGCTGCCTGGGACGGAGAGCAGCAGGGGGACCTATGGGTGTGCCAGCTGCCAGGCCCCTCCTGGAAGCCATCTCTTCAGAAGCTGCAGTCCCGTGAGAGGCCAGGACATTTAGTAAGCTGAGGCTTCCTGAGTCGAGGCACATGCTCAAGATTACACAGCCGACAGGACAGAGGTGAGGTTCCAACCTAAGTGTCGGAAGACTTCGTTTGCTGGTCCCCAAACAAACGAACACATGGTTACCCTGCTTTGGGATGTACTGTAATCTACACACTCATCCATTCATTTGTTCCACAAGTGTTCATTAAGCGCCTACACTGTATTTAGATACTAAGTGCTGGGGAGGGATTTGATGTTGATCAAGACAAACAAAAGTCCCTGCCTTTTTGGAGCTTATATTTTAATGAAGGACAAAGAGAAAAACAATATAAATAAGTTAATTACAAAGTGTCAGAAGGTGATAAATCTGTGGAATGCAACAGAGCAGGGTCAGGAGGGTGGGGAGGGCTGGGAGGAGGCAGTCTGAAGTCAAGTGGTCAGGGCAGGCCTTGGTGAGAAAGTAGAAATCAAGAATAGACCTGAAGCAGCTTAGGAAGTGAGCCAACAATGAGGACCATAGGTCAGGGGGATGCCAGAGGAATGGCCGGCTGTGCAAAGGCCCTGAGGTGGCAGTGGGCCTGATGTACTTGAAGACAGCAGGGGGGTCAGTGTGGCTGGGACAGAGCGAACTGGGGCTAAGTGGGAGGTAATGAGGTGGGATAGGTGATCGAGAGATATCATTAGACCTTGGTATTAAAATTGCCATTGGAAGGTGGGCCTTCATGGGTTAATCTGAAGATTTCCACCAGTGATGGAGTGGTGGGCTCCTGACAGCCACATGTGGCAGCCAGCTGGGAGGAGAATGGGAGTTGGGGCGTGATCCTCATCTCCTCTGGGGCTCCCTCTCAACCTTTCCCTTCCCCCAGGTCTGCTTGTGATATGTCCCAAGGGGGGCCTGGTCAAGTGAGGTGGCAAAGGAATGTTGGTGCCTCCTGGGAGCCTCCCTCAGCCTAGGAGAGTCTAGGTGCGAGCCCTCGAGGGCTTGGCTGTTACTGGGCCCTGCAGGAGTACTAAAAACCATTAGCCGGCAGACAAAATGCTCTGGAGGCCCAGGAAGCCCACCGTGGAAGGCTGCAGCTAGGTTTGTTTGGAATTTAATGAAGGGCCCAAAGCCCAGCATATCACTCTATGCTGCATATGCCTCATACTCTACCCCCGCCCACCAGGCCTTCTGATTATCTGATCCCTGGCCCGAGGAAACACAAGCCCAGGGAAGGAAAGGGCTTGCCTGTGGCCACACAGCCCTGGAGTTTGGAGGCCCGGCTCAGGCTACCCTAGTAATCCAGACAGGGCAGCTACAGCCCAGAGGAGGCTGCTACCTGCAGCCCAGGCAAGACTGCGTGTGCAGAGTGGGAAGTGGACCTCATCCTGCAGGTAAGGCTGAAACCAGTGGGTTCTTGGGTTGAGTATTTCCCCATCTGCTTGCTAGCTGTGTGACCCTGGAGAAATGTCTAAACATTCCTGGGTCCCGGTCTTCTATGTAATACGAGCACGGTCATACTTCTCTCTCAAGATTGCTGTGTGGGGGAATCCCCTGGTGGCCCAGTGGCTGAGACTCTGTGCTCCCACTGCAGGGGCCCAGGTTTGATCCCTGGTCAGGGATCTAGATCCAGCATGCCACAAATAACAGTTCACGTGCCAGTACTTCAGATTCCCCATGCCACAGCTAAGACCCAGCACAGCCAAAAAAAAAAAAAGATTTCTGTGAGTGTGTCAGGGAGTATGATCTTGCCGCCTCCCCAGAAGCAGCCCAGATGCTGCAGCGAGTTCTGGAGCCAGACATCCTGGCTTCCCACCCTGTCTTGGTCACTTACCAGCTGAGTGGCCTTGAGTAAATTACTTAACCTCTCTGTGCCTCATTTTCCCAGCTGTAAAATGGAATTAATAATAGCCTCCCTTCAGTGGATTGCTGGGAAGATAAATGAATTCATCTATTTAAAGCACTTAGGCTAATGCCTGGCACAGGGTATGTGTTAAGCCTGACCACAGCACAACTCCAGGGGGCGCCTTTCACATACACATAAAGTAAAGCTCACAGCATCCCCACCCTGATTATTTTGTCTTCTTCCTACTGCCTGCCCTCCCTCAAGTGAGAGTGGGTGAATGGAGGCTGCCAGGCCGCCCTGTGGGCCAGGTCCCCAGGGCAGACCCTTGCCAGCTCATCCCAACCATCGATCGGCCAGCCACCCGTGCAGGCAGCAAACCAGATGGGCACTTTTAACAGCTTTTTAATGTGATGGAGCTCACTGAGCTTAGAGAGTGGGGGCACATCAGGGGAGGCAGGGGAAGCTTTCAAGGTCAGCCAGCGTCAGCCTGACCTTGAAGCTGCGTCCCCTCCCGGGGAACAGCTCAGCCAGCTCTGGGAACCGCCAAGCCCAAGGCTGTCGCAACTGGGATCCTGGGAGTTTCTCATCTGTCAAGGAGGCCCCAGGGGGCCTGAACTGGAGAAAAGTATTTAAAAAAAAAAAAAAAAAGCAGCAACGAAGAGGCGTTAAATGGATTAAAGAGGCAGGTGGCTGGGGGACTAGGGGCAAAAACATGTGAGGGAGAGGAGCCACGGAGCCCTCTGCCCAAGGTTCCCATGTTGGGTTCCACTTCTGTCACACGCCAGGAAAGTCCCCCAAGCAGAAGAGGCTGGCAAGATAAATGACTTCCCCTTCATCTTGTCCCTCCTCACAGTCTCCTCAGCAGGACAGCTCTGCTTGCTTTGTCCTGCAGATTAACAAAAATCAGGGTCGGCTCCCTGAGAGATGGCTCAATTATCAGCTCCCCCCACAGAGCATCTGGCTCCCTGAGGGCAGGAATCGGGTGGCCCCCGCCCTTGCAAAGTGGGGCCACTCACCAGGCCATCCTGCTCCCTTCTCAAGGCCTGCACACTCCCTGGAGAGGGCAGGCATTCTCCAGAGACAGCTTAGCACCTTCACTGGGCGCCCCCGCAGGCCTGTCTGGGCCAGACGAGACCTTGGCCGTTCCCAGCTGCTGCTTGGAATCAGGTCCTTTGCCATTGGCCTCAACTCCCCCGTGTGCTCCAAGCATCTTACAGCTCGCATAGCACTTCTGCTCCTGTTGTTAGCCTCGTAAGGAGGCGGCTGTCGCAAGTCCCCTTTACACACACGGAAACTGAGGCTCAGGGGTTTGGGACAATTTGGTAGAGTTGCTAAGCCAGTGGGCAGGGGAGAGGGGAGTTGAAATTCAAATCTGAGGGTTGGTTCCCAGGCCGGAACACAGCCCTCTCAGTGGTGGGTCAGGTTCCCAGGGACCCCAGAGAGAACAAGGGCAGGGGCGGCCCCCTCCCAACTTCCTTCTGCCCAGAGTCTGGGCCATGCCAGGGTACCGTGGGGAAGGAGGGCCAGGCCCCTTCCAGAGAGATGTCATGGGAAACTCAGGGCTTCAGACATCCCTGGGTGTCCACCCCACTCCAGCAAAGCCCAAAGGGAGGAGGGGATTTCAGGCCCCATGGAAGGCTCCCTGAGCTGGGAACCAGGCAGCCCCGTTCATGCCCCAGCTCTGCCCTAGACTAGGAGAGGCCTTGAATGGGGGAATCTCTGCCCTTGGTTCCCCCATCTGTGAATTAGAAGGTGAGGAGTGTGAGGAGTGTGGACTAGAAGATCCCTCTGGCTCACACACAGAGGATCTGGCCCTCCACTCACTCCAACCTGGCCTAGGTGGAGGAGCTGAGCCCACTGCCCACAGCGTAGGAATTCAGCATAGGGACTGGGGGTGGGAATTCAGGGACTAGGGTCCTGGCAGCAGGCTGCAAGCCATCTGCAGAACCCAAACTTTCCCACAGATGCAGCCCAGCCCCCCAGAGCGGGCCCCACAGTTCCCACTGCAGCCCTTCCAAGAGGAAACCGCAATGCGTGCAGAAGCCAGGCAGAAAATAAACAGAAAACAATGTCCCTAGGACCTTGAGGCCCTGGGCCCAGCCTGAGGCAGCCCAACAGAAGGCAGCCACAGCCAGAGTAGATTCCTGCTGAACCTGTCCGGACTAGCCTGCCCACCCTCCCACCCCAACCCCCACCACTGAG
>SJYX01001171.1:0-35420 GCA_006410675.1 Oreotragus oreotragus | reverse complement strand
CACCCCAACCCCCACCACTGAGAGAGGAGTCACTGCCTCCCTGCCCCCGGCTCGGACGTGCAAAATGCTCTGCTTTCCACTGTGAGCCAGGGGCTGAGAGAACAGACTGTGAATCAGCAGATGGAGTCAGCCTGTTGCTAACTCACTGGATGGGGCAAGCCTCATCCCTCCCTGGGCCTCACTGTTCCCATCTGAACAATGGGGGCAGCACATCAGCTGCCTTCTAAAGCCCTTCCTGAATGTTCCGAATTTGATCCTAGAAGCTGGCACAGGGAAGTCAGCTAAGAAGGGAGAATAGAGGGGTCTGCCTGAGGGACTCTATCAGGAGGGCCCTGCATGGGCATTTAATCTAGGCCTCCCCGTCCACATCCTGTTGTGCAGATGAAGAGACCGTGGCTTTCCCAGGCCAGCCACACCGAGNAAGGATGTATAAAGATTTTATCAGATGTGTATAAGAGACAGCTATCAGGAGGGCCCTGCATGGGCATTTAATCTAGGCCTCCCCGTCCACATCCTGTTGTGCAGATGAAGAGACCGTGGCTTTCCCAGGCCAGCCACACCGAGATGGAGTTGGGAGTTCCGGTTCCAAGGTTCTGAGACCAAGGCCTTGAGGAGATTCTGGCAGGCCCTGTCAAGCACAGGGCAGGCTGGCTGGTGTGGACCAGTTTGTCCCTGTCCTCTCCTGCCCCTCCCCTCAGCTTTTCTCCCAGGGCCTGGCCTCTGGCGGGGCTTCTGTTAAGTGGAGGAGGAGGTGAAGGGGGACAGGAAGTCAGCTGACATGCAGGACATACCCCTCAGGGATGGGGTTGGGTGAGCAAAGGATGTGGGGGCATCTCTCTTCCCAAGCAGACACAAAGCCCCCAGTCCTGCCCCCAGACCTGTGCCACCCCCCACCACTTGTCACTGCCCGGGTCATCCCTGGCCCTCCAGAGGACATTCACAAGCAGCCTTCTGAGTAGCAGAGTCCCAGACAAAGGCCCTCAAGTGGACAGCACTCTCATTCCTGAGCCATCCTGTCGTGGAGGACAGTCATTCCCATCTGACCACAGGGGACACCAGACTCGCCCGTTTCACAGAGTTGGTGAGGCTCCAGCCTTCAAACTCCAAGTTCAGGTCTGAATCTACGCAGAAGGCACCTGCTTCAGCACCCAGCCCAGGCCCAGCAGACACAGAGAAGTTCTGCCTGCATCACTCCTACCTGGGCTCAGATCTTTCCAGGGCATGTCTTTCTGCCCGTCTCCACCCGTCCTCTCCCACCTCCCTCCCCCGACCCCTGAAAGTCTCCTTCTTGGGACTTTCATAGGACACAGATGTAGAGCACACGGACTCACCCCCCTAGGGAGGCTGTGGGCTGCCGCTCCTATTTCTTGCTGAAGTTCCTGCTGCCCTGGAGTCAGGGCAGGCCTTAAGGCCTCGTGGACACAGGGTGGCATGGTCACACAGCCACAGAACTTGGAGCTAAGAGCCCTTCTCCCTGCTGAGCAGGCTAAAGCCTTAATCCCCTTACACAAAGCCCACTGAATCCTTCCTAGGGGGAAGGCGGTGGGGGCACAAATTGGCTTATTCCACTGATGCAGAGAGGCTTGCTGCCATGAGGACCAGCAGTTGCATCCCTGCACGTGGCTGCAGGCTCCCTCTCGCCAGCACACATATCCCTCACTCCGCGTTACCCACTCCCACTCCCTGCACCCAGGCCTTCAGGGACCCTTGCAGTCAGGAATATGGGGATTCCCCACTGGTGCCTTCCAGGACGGCTATCTGGGGATGGACAGGTCTGGGTTGCCAAGTTCATAAACTGACCTGGTGGTTTAGCCTAGGGATGGGTATCTGATAGGAACTGCTGAGGAAGACACAGTCCAAGAGTAACATACACACTGAATATACACACTTCCCAGAAAATGGTAACATGGGGGATGCTTCTCTTCAGTCCCCTCACCCACTTTCCATAGCCCTGTGCAGAGGCCTTCCTGGTCAGAAGAAAAATGCTTAGCAAACTCTCTTCCAATAAAATATCAGACCAGCCAGAGCTAGAGTAGCCTCAAAAGAAGAGACAGCAACGGATGGAAATTTAGGCATTCTCAAAAGAGATCATTTTTAAAAGAGAGAGAGATAATTTGGATCAGTAATCTTTTCTGGTATTCTTAAAAGCCCAAGGTTATGTTTCTACCCATGTACGTGAGTGAGGGCAAGACAGTGTTGGTATCCACAGAGGGAGGCAGGCAGTGCCTTGGAAACATAGGTCCACACAAAGACTTGTACAGGAACCCCAAACTAGGAACAATCCCAATGTCCATCAACACTGGATAGACCGTGGTCCACTGATACAGTGGAATACTACTCAGCCGTCTAAAGGAATGAACTGCGGATGCGTGTAAGCACATGGATGACTCTCAGTCATTATGCTGAATTTGAAAGCAGCCAGGCACCAATGAGGAGAACTGCCCGATTCCACTGGTATGAAGAGCCATAATGGGTTTGGTGATAGAAATCAGAGGACTGGTCACCTCTGGGCGGAAGAAGGGGTGACAGGAAGGAGGCATGAGAGAACTTTCTGGAGTGATGTGACAGAAGCATTCTGTATCTTGATTGGGGTGGTGGGTGTATGTATGTGGACAACTGTAAAGGGTACAATGGTACCCTTAAGGCTGTATAAAGATTTTATCCCCATGAATGAATATGTAAATAATAATACAAGCATGCCAAATAGCATTTAGTCAGTTAAATCTTTATTTAAAATAATTGTAAATGTACAGCAAAGTTGTAAGAACAAGCCAAAGAACTCCAATTTATCCTTCACCCAAATTCTTTAACAATTAACGTTTACATTTATCCCACCATTCTCTCTGTATGTATATATACATATTATTATAATTGCAATGTATATACAAATATGGGCTTCCCTGTGGCTCAGTGGTAAAGAATCTTCCTGCATTACAGGAGACACAAGAGATGTGGGTTCGATCCCTGGGTCGGGACGATCCCCTGGAGGAGGGCATGGCAACCTGCTCCAGTACTCTTCTCTGGAGAATCCCATGGACAGAGGAGCCTGGTGGGCTACAGTCCATAGGTTTGCAAAGAGTCGGACACCAATGAAGGGACCGAACATGCATGCGCTTATACACATATGTGGTTTTTTCTGAGCCATTTGAGAGTAGCCTGCCTAATCATTTTGAGATTCATCCATGTAGTTGCATGTATCAGCAATCCATTGTTTTTTATGGCTCATAGAGTTTCATTGTATCAAAGTACCAAAGTTTACCCATTGTTGATGGACATTAGGGTTGTTCCTAGCTTTTGGTTAAGCCTGCTATGAATATTACCTCCCAATAGTTCAGTGCATACTTCCCAAGAACAAGGATATTTCCTTGTTTCTGTTATCAAAATTGGAATATTAACATTAATAGAATATTACTTATTACCTAATCTATAGACTTTCTTCTTAAAATTTTGCTATTTGTCCCAATAAGGTCTTCTATTAAAAAATTTTTTTTCTCATCCAGGATTGGATCCAAGATCACAAGTTGCATTTAGCTGTCATGTCTTTTTAGGTTCATTTGATTTGGAATAATTCCTCAGCCTTTCTTTGTCTTTCATGAGCTTGACATTTCTGAAGAGCACAGGCTGGTTATTTTAATGAATGTTCTCCACTTTGGGCTTGTCTGGTGTTTCCTCATGATTAGATTCAGGTTATTAATTTTTGGCAAGATTGTCATAGAAGTGACATTATGTTCTTCTTGGCACATCCTCTCAGGAGGTATCTGTTGTCTGTTTCTTCTATTCCTAGTGATACCAACTTGGGTTAAGGGTTAACAGCTGGTTAAGGGAAGGTCTACTGCCATAGAATTATGACTTTTCCAATTGTATTTAACAAATATTTTGGGGAGAATCACCTGAAGACTATGAACATCCTGTGTATCAGACTTTTCAACCACTAAATTTAGTGTCCACTGATAATTCTTGCCTGAATCAATTATTACTATGATGATGGCTAAATGTGATTTTCTAATCCCATAATTTCCTCTTTATTAGTTCAAGTGCTATTATAAGGAAGAGCTTCCCCCTCCATGTATTTATTTATATTAATTACATTATATTTGTACCAACTCATGAATTCTTATTTTATTCACTGGGTCATAATTTTTTCCTATCACTATTTATTTTGATGCTTCCACGGTCCCAGATTTGGCTGCTGGGAGCCCCTTCAAACTGGCACCTGTGTCTTTTTGACATTTCCTAATTTTTTTCTGAGCATTTCCTCACTTTCAGACTCATCATGTACTTGCCCAGGAATCAGCCATCTGCCAGGAGCCCTTGTTTATTTTAGCAGAGAATGGTCCAGGAAGTAAAGTATCCATAACCATATCTATTCTAGTCAAAGCTATGTTTTCTCCAGTAGTCATGTATGGATGTGAGAGCCAGAAGGAAGCTGAGCACCAAAGAATTGATGCTTTTGAATGGAGGTGTTGGAGAAAACTCTTGAGAGTCCCTTGGACAGTAGAGATCCAACCAGTTCATCCTAAAGGAAATGAATCCTGAATATTCACTGGAAGGACTGATGCTAAAGCTGGAACTCCAATACTTTGGTCACCTGATGCAAAGAACTGACTCATTTGAAAAGACCCTGATGTTGGGAAAGATTGAAGGCACGAGGAGAAGGGAACAACAGAGGTTAAGGTGGTTGGATGTCATCATCAACTTGATGGACATGAGTTTGAGTAAACTCCAGGAGTTGGTGATGGACAGGGAGGCCTGGCATGCTGCAGTCCATGGGGTCACAAAGAGTCAGACAGGACTGAGTAACTGAACTGAACTGAACTGAACTGATATCTATTTTAATATCTATTTATAAACTCATGAGCTCATATTGTTACATCCTAGAGGAACATTCTTGTCCTCCTTGTTGCCATATTTGTAATTCATTTCTTCAACAGTGAAAAACTTAGATCTATGACTTTCATCACATTTACTCATTTGTTCAGTCCTAGAACACAAAGAAAGTCATTTCAGAATTGATCACCTAAACAGAGACATTACTTTGCCAACAAAGGTTTGTATAGCCAAAGCTATGTTTTTTCTAGTAGTCATGTATGGATGTGAGAGTTAGACCATAAAGAAGGCTGAGCACCAAAGAATTGATGCTTTTGAACTGTGGTGTTGGAGAAAACTCTTGAGCGTCCCTTGGACTGCCAAGAGATCACACCAGTTAATCCTAAAGGAAATCAATTCTGAATATTCATTGGAAGGACTGATGCTAAAGCTCTAATACTTTGGCCACTTGATGGGAAGAGCCGACTCATTGGAAAATACCCTGCTGCTGGGAGAGATTGAAGGCGGGAGGAGAAGGGGACTACGGAAGATGAGATGGTTGGACGGCATCACCAACTCAATGCACGTGAGCTTGAGCAAGCTCCAGGAGACGGTGAAGGACAGGGAAGCCTGGCGTGCTGCAGTCCATGGGGTTGCAAAGGGCCGGACACGACTGAGAGACTGAACAACAGGCGCTGTGTGGAGCAAAACTGCTAACTCGAGTCTGATATTTTTGCAGCCCTTTCCGTCCTTTGTCTGGGTGTGCTGTGCTGTCCTGTCTGCGCTTAGTCGCTTAGTTGTATCCATCTCCTTGCGATCCCTGCCAGGCTCCTCTGTCCATGGGGGTTCTCCAGGCAAAAACACTGGAGCGGGTTGCCATGCCCTCCTCCAGGGGATCTTCCCAGCCCAGGGATCGAACCCAGGTCTCTTGAATGGCAGGCAGATTCTTTATCACCTGAGCCACCAGGGAAGCCCTGTCTGGGAGTATGTAGTCAAAATACTGTGTTCAAAACCTTCTTAAATTATACTTTTTTTCCTCTTCAGCATGATTATGTTATTCATTTGAAATACAGTTAGGTTTGTTTATGTATGTATTTCATTTTAGGAATTTCCCCCATCTTTTATTATTGTTGCTGCTGTTGTTGTTATTATTATTACTTGTGTACATAAAGCTTTAACATGGTTCCAAAAATCAATTCTAGTCCAAAAAGTTATGCTGAGAGCAATACTTATAGCCCTCCTACCCCATTCCCACCCAACCTCTGAGGGTAGTTGATCTCATTAGTTTACCCTTCCTGTATTTCTTTTTGAAAACTCAGTCATATAAAATTTCTTACTTCTCTTTCTTTCTGTCATGAAAATTTAGATGCTATAGATATATTTTTGACTTTGAGTCTTTCATTTAACGTCACATCTGGGGATCACTCTGAAGCAATTTATGGAGATTGTCCTCAGTTTAAAAAAGTTTGCTTGTTTGCTGAAAGTAACATACACACAGAAAATGGTGTTGGAAGTTAGGGATTTCTTTTTTTTAATTACTTAATTTATTTTAATTGGAGGATAATTGCTTTACGCTACTGTGATGGTTTTTGCCATACATCAATGTGAATCAGCCACGGGTGCACATGTGTCCCCCACCCTAAACCCCCTCCATCTTCTTCCCCAGAAGGCAGGGACTTCTGGAGTACTGGTTACCAGGGTGGCGATGGGGGTTCACTTGGTTAAGTTTTTCCCGGTGAGTGCTGTATTTAAGTGGGTTCACATGTTTACTCGGTGATATCTGCTTCTTTTGCTTAGCATTATGTTTGTGACATTTATCTACCTGTGTCAATGCAGTTATTTGTCCATTCGTGTTGCTGTTTAGAATTGCACTGTATAAATATGTTAGAATATTTTTATCCATTGTATTGTTAACAGGCATTCGGGAATTTCCAGGTTGCTTTTCGCTTCATGGCTAGTGCTGCTGTGAACATTCTAGTACCTAGAATGTGTCTGGAACATAGGGGCAGAGTTGCTGAGTTATCAAGTATGCACATGTTCAGCTTGAGCTGCTGCTGTTAAACACTTTTGTAAAGTGCTACTGTACCAGTTTACATTCCTGCCAGCCACGTATAGGAGTTCCAGTCATTCACTTCTGCTCCCAGTTCTACTAACATGTGAGTTTTCTTCCTCACACCAGCAATTCTGTGACGCTAGCTGGGCCATCCATAATTCGACTCAGTTCTGACACTATCTCCTGGAGATAGCATCAGATCCCCAGGGGTTAGGGGCTGAGTTCTACAAGACTGCTCCTACCACCCAGTCTCAAGTTCAGTGCTTCTGACCTGCTGACTACAGACTGGAGGAGGTTCCAATGCCCCCTCCTTGGTTTGATTAATTTCTAGAGCAGCTTACATAACTCAAAAAACATCTGTATTGTTCAGTTCCTAAGTCACGGCAGACTCTTTGCAACCCCATGGCTAGCCCACTAGGCTCCTCTGTCCACGGGATTCTCCAGGGAAGAACACTGGAGTGGGTTGCCATACCCTCCTCCAGGGGGTCTTCCTGACCTGGGGATTGAACCCGAGTCTCCTGTGTCTCCTGCACTGCAGGAAGATTCTTTACCTACTGAGCCTCCAGGGAAGCCCCCAAACATTGACTAACTAGATTATTGGTTTCTAATGAGAAGATCTACCTCAGGAGCAGCCAGATGGAGAGACAGAAAGGGTAAGGTGACAAGGGGGAGCGCGCAGAACTAGCGTGTGCTGTGAGTGCTGCTCTCCCTGTACCTCTACATGTCCGCCATACAGAAGCCCCCTAAATTCAGGCCTTTTGGGTTTTTATGGAGATTTCATGACACAGGCCCAGTTGGTTAAGTCTCTAGCTATTGGCGATTGAACCTAATCTGTAGCCTCTTTCTTCTCTCTGGAGGTCGGCGATAGGAGAGGGCAATAGGGGTGGAGAATGGGACTGAAATGTCCAACTCTCTAATTACGTGTGGTTGCTTCCACTGGTGACCAGCCCCCATCTTTCAGTGATCCCAGGCACTTTCCTAAAGTCACTTCAATTACATAACAGAAAACACATGTATTCCTTTCATCCTTGGAAATTCTAAGGATTGCAGAACTCTGTCCCAAGAACAGGACAAAGATTAAATATATATTACTTATTAAAAATCATAATATCACACTCACCAACATCAAACAAAGACCACATCTCCCCTTTATCACCACCAAATTGGCCTTCTGTGAGAAGCAGCCTGGTATAATGAAGGGGCTCTGGCCTTGAAATCAGAAGACCTGGCTCTGCCAACCTTAATTGGCTGAGTTGTGTGATCTTGACTTATCTAAGCCTTAGTTTTCTTCTCTGTACAATGGGAATAATGGCCCTCGTCCTGCTTTTGCGACAGACACCAACTGGCGTCAGAAGTGGTGGAGTCTCCAGGCCGCTTTCACCCAAGCCTGGCTCCCTGCTTCCTGGGCACCGGCTGCACATGACACAGAGATACACTCACCCACACGCCAGTCCCATGCCTGCTCCTGTCCTGGGTCATTTTCTTCCATCAGTGGGATCTTGTGGATTCCTCCACCAGAAAGCTTCCCTGATCATCTCCATCTTTCTTCTTTATAACGGAGAGCCTAGACCAGAAAGGGCAAGGCTTGAACCCATTTGCCTTTGGCTGGCTCCACTGCTTGTGATTTAAGGCTGGTTTCCAGACACATGGCTGGGGCCCTGGGGACTGCCTGCAGCATCTCTGGGGCACTTTGCAAACTGCTGCTTTTTGGTGCAGTGCTAGAGGAGGTCATCCGAGTGTGGCAGCAGATGAGAAATAGACAAGTTATCTTTGCATAACACACGTTATCTTAGAGCAGCCAAAGAGAGATGCAAGCAACTGCCACATGTCTTTGTGTCAGTGAAGAAAACAGAACACCCCCCAAGCAGGACCCCCGAATCCCTCAGAGAGCCTATGGGAGGAGTGTGTTCCCACCTTTCTATTCCTCAGCTCACCTGTGTGTTCCGACCTGGGCCAAGCTTAGGTTTAGAAGCTCTGCTCCTGCCATCTGTAAGGAGGGATTGAGCGTGGCACTGTGCAGGCCCTAAGTGGGGTTCTGAAGTGTGTCCTTGCCACAGATGCAGAGGGCCTTGTGGGGAAGCTGAAACACAGACACAGACAGCTGAAAACTATGTTCCAGCAGAGGCCCAGATGGCCTTTAACTAGAAAACTGAAAGCGAAGTCGCTCAGTCGTGTCTGACTCTTTGTGACCTCATGGACTGTAGTCCACACCAGGCTCCTCAGTCCATGGGATTTTCCAGGCAAGAGTGCTGGAGTGGGCTGCCATTTCCTTCTCCAAGGGATCTTCCCAACCCAGGGACTGAACCTGGGTCTCCTGCATTGCAGGCAGACACTTGACTCTCTGAGCCACCAGGGAAATCCCAAAACTAGAAGGTGGATGGCTAATGGGGATCAGCTAAGAGGGAGGAAAGGTGTTCCAGGCCCAGGTTACAGCCTCAGTGCAGACACAGAGCTGGGGACCTGGGCATGTTCATGGAATGATGAAAGCAGATGGTGGTTATATCACCAAGGGCCTTGAAAACCTGGCTGATGAGGTGAGATCTTATCCCATGGGTAACGGCCAGGGAGATCTGCAAGGAGATCAAACCAGTCACTCCTAAAGGAAATCAATCCTGAATATGCACTGGAAGGACCGATGCTGAAGTTGAAGGTCCAGTCCTTTGGCCACCTGATGAGACAAGCCAGCTCATTAGAAAAGACCCTGATACTCAGAAAGATTGAAGGCAAAAGGAGAATGGGGCAGCAGAGGATGAGATGGCAGGATGGCATCACTGACTCAATGGACATGAATTTGAATCAACTGGGAGATAGTGGAGGACAGCCTTGTGTGCTGCAGTCCATGTGGTCACAAAGAGTCAGACATGACTGAACAATAGCAAAAAGGCCAGGGAGCTACTGGGGCTTTTGAGGGGGTGGGTACGGGGTGACATAATCAGAGGTGATCACACANCACATGTTTACTCGGTGATATCTGCTTCTTTTGCTTAGCATTATGTTTGTGACATTTATCTACCTGTGTCAATGCAGTTATTTGTCCATTCGTGTTGCTGTTTAGAATTGCACTGTATAAATATGTTAGAATATTTTTATCCATTGTATTGTTAACAGGCATTCGGGAATTTCCAGGTTGCTTTTCGCTTCATGGCTAGTGCTGCTGTGAACATTCTAGTACCTAGAATGTGTCTGGAACATAGGGGCAGAGTTGCTGAGTTATCAAGTATGCACATGTTCAGCTTGAGCTGCTGCTGTTAAACACTTTTGTAAAGTGCTACTGTACCAGTTTACATTCCTGCCAGCCACGTATAGGAGTTCCAGTCATTCACTTCTGCTCCCAGTTCTACTAACATGTGAGTTTTCTTCCTCACACCAGCAATTCTGTGACGCTAGCTGGGCCATCCATAATTCGACTCAGTTCTGACACTATCTCCTGGAGATAGCATCAGATCCCCAGGGGTTAGGGGCTGAGTCCTACAAGACTGCTCCTACCACCCAGTCTCAAGTTCAGTGCTTCTGACCTGCTGACTACAGACTGGAGGAGGTTCCAATGCCCCCTCCTTGGTTTGATTAATTTCTAGAGCAGCTTACATAACTCAAAAAACATCTGTATTGTTCAGTTCCTAAGTCACGGCAGACTCTTTGCAACCCCATGGCTAGCCCACTAGGCTCCTCTGTCCACGGGATTCTCCAGGGAAGAACACTGGAGTGGGTTGCCATACCCTCCTCCAGGGGGTCTTCCTGACCTGGGGATTGAACCCGAGTCTCCTGTGTCTCCTGCACTGCAGGAAGATTCTTTACCTACTGAGCCTCCAGGGAAGCCCCCAAACATTGACTAACTAGATTATTGGTTTCTAATGAGAAGATCTACCTCAGGAGCAGCCAGATGGAGAGACAGAAAGGGTAAGGTGACAAGGGGGAGCGCGCAGAACTAGCGTGTGCTGTGAGTGCTGCTCTCCCTGTACCTCTACATGTCCGCCATACAGAAGCCCCCTAAATTCAGGCCTTTTGGGTTTTTATGGAGATTTCATGACACAGGCCCAGTTGGTTAAGTCTCTAGCTATTGGCGATTGAACCTAATCTGTAGCCTCTTTCTTCTCTCTGGAGGTCGGCGATAGGAGAGGGCAATAGGGGTGGAGAATGGGACTGAAATGTCCAACTCTCTAATTACGTGTGGTTGCTTCCACTGGTGACCAGCCCCCATCTTTCAGTGATCCCAGGCACTTTCCTAAAGTCACTTCAATTACATAACAGAAAACACATGTATTCCTTTCATCCTTGGAAATTCTAAGGATTGCAGAACTCTGTCCCAAGAACAGGACAAAGATTAAATATATATTACTTATTAAAAATCATAATATCACACTCACCAACATCAAACAAAGACCACATCTCCCCTTTATCACCACCAAATTGGCCTTCTGTGAGAAGCAGCCTGGTATAATGAAGGGGCTCTGGCCTTGAAATCAGAAGACCTGGCTCTGCCAACCTTAATTGGCTGAGTTGTGTGATCTTGACTTATCTAAGCCTTAGTTTTCTTCTCTGTACAATGGGAATAATGGCCCTCGTCCTGCTTTTGCGACAGACACCAACTGGCGTCAGAAGTGGTGGAGTCTCCAGGCCGCTTTCACCCAAGCCTGGCTCCCTGCTTCCTGGGCACCGGCTGCACATGACACAGAGATACACTCACCCACACGCCAGTCCCATGCCTGCTCCTGTCCTGGGTCATTTTCTTCCATCAGTGGGATCTTGTGGATTCCTCCACCAGAAAGCTTCCTGATCATCTCCATCTTTCTTCTTTATAACGGAGAGCCTAGACCAGAAAGGGCAAGGCTTGAACCCATTTGCCTTTGGCTGGCTCCACTGCTTGTGATCTAAGGCTGGTTTCCAGACACAGGGCTGGGGCCCTGGGGACTGCCTGCAGCATCTCTGGGGCACTTTGCAAACTGCTGCTTTTTGGTGCAGTGCTAGAGGAGGTCATCCGAGTGTGGCAGCAGATGAGAAATAGACAAGTTATCTTTGCATAACACAAGTTATCTTAGAGCAGCCAAAGAGAGATGCAAGCAACTGCCACATGTCTTTGTGTCAGTGAAGAAAACAGAACACCCCCCAAGCAGGACCCCCGAATCCCTCAGAGAGCCTATGGGAGGAGTGTGTTCCCACCTTTCTATTCCTCAGCTCACCTGTGTGTTCCGACCTGGGCCAAGCTTAGGTTTAGAAGCTCTGCTCCTGCCATCTGTAAGGAGGGATTGAGCGTGGCACTGTGCAGGCCCTAAGTGGGGTTCTGAAGTGTGTCCTTGCCACAGATGCAGAGGGCCTTGTGGGGAAGCTGAAACACAGACACAGACAGCTGAAAACTATGTTCCAGCAGAGGCCCAGATGGCCTTTAACTAGAAAACTGAAAGCGAAGTCGCTCAGTCGTGTCTGACTCTTTGTGACCTCATGGACTGTAGTCCACACCAGGCTCCTCAGTCCATGGGATTTTCCAGGCAAGAGTGCTGGAGTGGGCTGCCATTTCCTTCTCCAAGGGATCTTCCCAACCCAGGGACTGAACCTGGGTCTCCTGCATTGCAGGCAGACACTTGACTCTCTGAGCCACCAGGGAAATCCCAAAACTAGAAGGTGGATGGCTAATGGGGATCAGCTAAGAGGGAGGAAAGGTGTTCCAGGCCCAGGTTACAGCCTCAGTGCAGACACAGAGCTGGGGACCTGGGCATGTTCATGGAATGATGAAAGCAGATGGTGGTTATATCACCAAGGGCCTTGAAAACCTGGCTGATGAGGTGAGATCTTATCCCATGGGTAACGGCCAGGGAGATCTGCAAGGAGATCAAACCAGTCACTCCTAAAGGAAATCAATCCTGAATATGCACTGGAAGGACCGATGCTGAAGTTGAAGGTCCAGTCCTTTGGCCACCTGATGAGACAAGCCAGCTCATTAGAAAAGACCCTGATACTCAGAAAGATTGAAGGCAAAAGGAGAATGGGGCAGCAGAGGATGAGATGGCAGGATGGCATCACTGACTCAATGGACATGAATTTGAATCAACTGGGAGATAGTGGAGGACAGCCTTGTGTGCTGCAGTCCATGTGGTCACAAAGAGTCAGACATGACTGAACAATAGCAAAAAGGCCAGGGAGCTACTGGGGCTTTTGAGGGGGTGGGTACGGGGTGACATAATCAGAGGTGATCACACACGCTCACCTTTGGGCCTTGAGCCAGCAGTCTCCCCAACTTGCTTCCACCATTTGAGCTCCCTTCCTTAAAAGACTTTTCTGGCACCAAGAGGCCCTGCTAAAGGAAAAACTCTAGATATCAGTGCAGACTTTGATGTGATTAGCTACTCAGCCTGTGATCCTTCGAAAGCTGATTCCAGAGGCCAGGTCCAGATTATGTGTTTGTGAGACTTGTTGTTCAGTCACTCATTTGTTTAGTCCCTCAATGACTGACTCACTGTTCAGTCATTTCCAACTCTGTGACCCCAGGGACTGCAGCATGCCAGGCTTCCCTGTCCTTCACCATCTCCCTGAGCTTGTGAGGGTGGGCGAAGGAAGTATTTGTTAATCATCAGCCAGTCAGCACGCTCAGTGTTCTATGTTCGGTATCTCACTGTTTGTAACAGCTCTAGTAGAAAGGGATTAGTCCTATTTCACAGATGAAGAAACTGAGGTCTGGGGCAGGCTAAAGTCTGCATGAGTCTGTCCACACAGTGAGTCAGACTTATCCATGCAGTGAGTCTGTCCACACAGCCTGACCCTGTGATGATGCCCCAGGCAAGGTGTGTGTGCCTCCCTCCTCCAGAAGTCTGGTGTGGAGGGAAGTCTGGGCCTAGTGCCTACTCGGTCCCAGTAGTACAGTCCTAGGGCCTCCAAATGCCCTTCCCTAAAGAGCTACCCTGGTGATCTCCCCAGCTGAGTGCGCCTGCCCAAAGGTGCAGGGTTGCAGCCTTTTCACAGCACAACACAAGACGTCAACAGGAATAGGGAAACTGTGTTCAAATGAGACACAATCTTCTTGATGTCCCTGGGGTTCTCCCCCTAAGGGAGCACTTTCTGCAGTGTTTTGTGCTTTTTAAAAATGCTGCCACATAATTCTTCCAACTGCCAAGTTTGTGAAACAATATTCTCAGCACTGTCTTCAAATAGCGGACACTGGGTGTCATTTCACTCAAAGGGCTGGATTCTCTGGCAACTCGTTCAACAAGCTCTTAAATATTTGCTATGGTTGATGTGTGGCAAAAACCATCACAATATTGTCAAGTAATTATCCTCCAATTATAATAAATAATTTTTTAAAAAACGAAAGCCTATATAGAAAGGAAAAAAAAAAAACCACTCTGCTATGGGCCTAGTACCATGCTAGAATGTGAAACTCCATCTGGGTATGCACTGGTCAGAGGGGAAGACAGACACTCTACAGGGTTAGAACAGTAGCAACAGAGGCCTGGGGTGAGCCATGATTAGCTCTTCAGTGATGGGCTGGGTAAGGTGGGAGGAAGGGTTCAGGGCCCTCGTGGGGGATTCAGACAGGTAGGTGGCCTGGACCAGGCCTTCAAGGAACATGGTTTTCTAGGATGGAGGTAAAGGGTGACCGTGGGGAAGGGAATTGTGGTCTAAAGACTGGCTTGAGTGGAGGGGAGAGGAGAGGGGACTAGGAGGTGTGGGAAAGTGAGATGGCCCTTCTGGATGGGCTGTGGGAGACAGCCGCAGTCCCACAGCAGCGCCCCTCCCAACGCCCTGCCTGAGTTCCCTTCACTCACAGCCTTACTCACCACCTTTATAGACTCCTGTGGTTTCCCACACAACCAAGCTGTCTCACCGCTCTGAGCCTTCGCTCACACTGTCCCCTCTTCCTAGGACGCCCCCATCCTCTTCCTCGTCTTCCTCTAAAGACACTGTTTGATGCTCAGCCTGGTCTTCACCTCCCCACAGACCTCGCACTGAGAGCTGTGCCTCCGTGGGCCCCATCCCTCCCTGGTCACGGGGTTGCTTGTTTTCTCATCTGTCTCCCTCCCTGGATGGCGGGTGGCTTTGGGGAAGGAGCTGGGTGTTGGCCCCGGTGAGTCACGAGTGGAGGGCTGGTAAGTGAGAGCTGGGGACTCACAGCATCGATGGCGCGGCTGTGTTCATACTCCAGCTTCTCTTTGTTCCGCCACCGTGTAAAAGTCATCTATTTTCATCAAGAGAGAAAATGAAACCAGAGAACCATCAGTTCCTCTAATGTGCTTTCCTAAGCAGCATTTAGACCCTGCCATGGTATCTAGGGGGTCCTAAGTGACCGTGATACCTTAGGCTTCCCCCGTCTAGGTGTGAAGCCACCTCTTCTCTGAAGCCCCATCCTGGATGGTCCGGTCACAGATCTCTAAGCCACGGCTGGTCACCTCACGGAACCCAAGGGCCTCGGAGCTTCCTCTTAACTTCACATCTTTAAATGAGACCCAGCGTTACCCAAACCCCGTCCCAGCTCTCTGTCCTCTAGCTCTCCACTTTCAGTTTCTCAGCTTCCTCCACAACCTTGACTCCACAGACCAGCTACATGCTCCTTCTGAAACCTCCACCTCATTTTCCAAAACGGTAGCCTCAGGTTCATGCAGATACATCCCGTTTTGCCTGCAGCATCTTTCTTTTCTTTTTTTTTGGCCACACTGCGCGGCACGTGGAACTTCCCTGACCAGGGACTGAACCCCCACCCCCTGCAGCGTAACAGAGGGGTCGTAACCACTGGAACACCAGAGAAGTCCTTGCTGCGGTGTCTTTTAAAAAGTTTGAATTAGTTGCTAAACATTTGAAAGTCAACAGATTTGCACGAGTGAATTCACTTTGCAATAATTTTTCAAGCTGTACACTTAGAATACATGCACTTTTCTGTATGTACACTTCAATTAAAAACGTTGTTTTACTCTGCAGATTTCACATTCAAAATCCCGATTGCCACCTTTGCTTGAACACGTGGTAGGTCTGCACTGCCGGATCTTTATTCTACACGAGCTCTGGCTTCAGCTTCCTCCTTCACCAAAACACCACTTCCCCCATTTTCCCATCGCCTCCACCACTTTAGTCCACTCACGGCCACTTTCCCCATTTGTGTTGCTGCCCCTAGGCTTGGCATTCGAGCCAGTGCTCTTTGTGTGCTCCAGACTTTTATTTCTCACTGCCTCCTGGATGTTCTATGGGTACCTCAAACTCAGCACATCATGATTGAACCCACATCCTTTTCCCCTGTGCCCTACACCGCTCCCAGTCCTAAACAATGAATCATAGCCCACCCAGTCACCTGAGGCGAAGGCCTGGGCATCTCCGGGACTCCAGCCTCTCTCTCATCCTACTAACAATTCATCAGCAGCTCTCATGATTCTAGAACCTGCCTGGGCCAAGCCTCTGTCGTCCTTGGCTGGGACCACAGGAGCTAATGTGGCTGGATCTTCCTGCCTCCACTCCTGCCCATCAAGCCTGCTGAGCCCTTTGCAGCCAGAAAGGTCTTTAAAATACAACAGGACCAGGTCACTTCCTGCTTAGACCTCTTCTGATGGAGTCTTATTCTTGGGGAAGAAATCTAAACTCCTTATAAGGAAAAAAAATCCAAACCCTGCAAGGGCCTAGAACCAGGGTCTGTCTCTTTCCAGCCTTTTCCCATGCCCTCCCCTATTTTCTCTCCATACCATACATTCTCACCATATTTCGGCTCATTACCCTCCATATTTTTTTAGCTTTTGAAAGTAAGAGATATGATCTTTATATAGTAAACTGTATACATTTTATGTTACAGCCTGACTGATTTTTTTCCTCCAATTTTTTTTCACTGTGATAAAATACATAAAAATTACTATATTAAGCATTTTAAGCATATAGTTCTGTGGTATTAAATACATTCGTAATGCTGTATAACCATCACTACACCCATCTCCATAACTCTTTCGTCAAGTATAACTGAAACTCTAGCACATTAAACAATAAGTCCCCATTTCCCTGTCCTCCCAGCCTCTGGCAACCACCGTCTACTTTCCACCTCTTTGCTTTTGACTACTCCAGGTACTTCACAGAAGTGGAAGCATACGGTACTTGTCCTTTTTTTTCACTTAGCATGTCCTCAAGTTTCATCCGTGTGGTAGCACACTGCAGAATTTCTTTCCTTTTTAAGGTGGAATAAAACTGCCCCGTAAGTGGGACCGTGGTTTGCTTATTCATTCATCAGTCAGTGGACACTTGGGTTGCGTCTATGGCCTCAGCCTCATTGATTTTTACAACTATGTAATCACTGCTCAGCCTGAGGCCCAGAACATTTTGGTACCCCAGGAGTCTTTTCATGTTCTCTTGAGGCAAACTTGCCACTCCACAACATTTTGGTACCCCAGGAGTCTTTTCATGTTCTTTTGAGGCAAACTTACCATGCCTGTTATTCAAACAACTTTACCATAAATTAGCTTTGCCTGTTTTTGACTTTCATATACATGAAAGCATACAGTCTGTATCCTTTTCTGTCTGAAATGTTTGCTCAATGTTATGTCTGTGAAATTCATCCATGTTGTTGTGTGTATTTTTAGCAGTTCATTCTCATTGCCATGTAGTATTCCACTGAATAAATAGCCACTATTTACGCATTCCATTGTTAATGGGAATTTGGGTACCGTTATGGAATGAATTGTGTCCTGCCAAAATTCATGAATTGAATCCCTAACTACCAACGTGACTGTATTTGGAAATTAGGGCTTTAAGGAGGTTATTAGGGTTAAAAGAGATCACCAGGGTGGGGCCCTAATCCAACAGGACTGGTATCCTTATAAGAAGAGGGAGAAGAAGTGGAAAGGAAAGGCCAGGTGAAAACAAGAAGGCGGCAATCTGTAAGCTGGAGAGAGGTCTCATCAGAAACCAAGCCCACTGGTACCTTGATCTTGGACTTCCAGCCTCCAGGACTGTGAGAAAATACATTTCTGTCGTTAAAGTCACCCTGTCCATGGTATTCTGTTATGACACCCTGATTAGACTTATACAAGTAATTTCTAATTAGGATCCATTACAAACAGAACTACTTAAATATTGTTCTACATGTAGAACGTATAGAACAATATTTGGTAGACATAGACTTCCAGTACGTCCCCTACATACGAACCTTCAAGCTGCAGACTTTCAGAGACGTCAGTGTGTGTTTGCACGTCCAGTCTAGTAAGTTAGCTCACGGGTCTGGCGTCCGTTGCCGTGTGCGTGCATCCTCTAATGGCAGTAGTGCTTTGGTGTACTTTGCTGTGCAGTACTGGAGAGAGTGGGCTTCCCTGGTGGCTCAGTAGTAAAGAATCCACCTGCCAGTGCAGGAGACAGGGCTTTGATCCCTGGTCTGGGAAGATCCCCTGGAGGAGGAAATGACAACTCACTCCAATATTCTTGCCTGGAAAATCCCATGGACAGAGGAGCCTGGTGGGCTACGGGGTCCATGGGGTCGTGAGAGTCAGATGCAACTTAGCGTCTAAGCAACAACAACTGGATAGAGTGCAGTAGTACTCCACCATTTCCCCCTCCTCTTGCTCCTCTATCCAGGAAGTCTTCTTGCCTGTACGCTTGATTCCAGACCCTGCATGCCCGCTGCTGTATTGTACTACCGTACTTTTCAAGGTACTGTAGTGTAAGATTAAAAATGTTTTCTATATTTTTGTGTTTGTTTGCTTTTTATCTATTATTTGTGTGAAAAGTATTACAACCCCATTATAGTATAGTGACATTTAGCTGATTGTGCTAGTTGAGTACCTAGGCTAACTTTGCTGGACTTATGAATAAGTTGGACTTAACGAATATGTTCTTGGAAAGGAACCTGTTTGTATGTAAGGGACTTACTGTGATTCGGTTGAGTATGTTTTCACAAGTGGGTAACAGAGTAGATGCATTGGTAAAAAGAAAGAGGAAGAAAGAAAAGAGGGAGGGAGGAAAGTAAGGAGAGAGGGAAAAAAGAAAGGAGGGAGGGACGGAGGGTGGAGGGAAAGAAGGAAGGAAGCAAAGGAGGAAAGGAAAAGAAAGAGAGCTTATTTTTTTCACAAAACCACATTAAAACCAGGGAAGTCAGGATACTATAATACTACCAACTAATCTACGGATTCAGTTTCAACAATTATCCCAATACTGTCCTTTATATCAAAAAGGTCCAGTCCATGATCACATATTGCTTTTTGTTATCAAGTATCTTTCGCCTCTTTCAGCCTGAGACAGTCCCGCAATCTTTACTTTCATGACTTTGACACTTGTGAAGATTACAGTCTGGTTATTTTGTAGAATGTCTCTCAATGTGAGTTTATCTGATATCATTCACCTTTGGCAGGAATGTCACAGAAGTGAGGCTGTGTTCTTCCCTCTGTTGATGAGTGGCACCTGGTCAATTTGCCCCATTACTGGCAACATTAACTTTTAACACTTGGTTAAGATGGCATCTGCCAGGCTTCTCCACTGTTAACTTAATTAATAAGAACAACAAGTTAATATTTTGTGGAGAGAGAGTTTGAGATTATGTAAATATTCTGTCCCTCATGATAATTTCACCTGATAACTTTAACATCCATGAATGAGTCTTGTCCACATCAGATGTTTCTACAATGGCTGCAAAATCTGGTTTTTCTAATTCCATTATTCCCTTTACATTTATTAGTTGGCATTCTGCTCTAAGGAGGAGGCTTCTCTTCTCCCCATTTGTTTACTGATTTATTTCTTTACATGAATACAGTCTGATGGACTGTAATCAGTATTTATTTTGATGCTCCAATGGTCCCAGATCTGGGAATTTGGAGCGCTTCAAATTGATTTAAAATTCTTTTAAATTAAAAAAAATTGTGGTAAAACACACATAAAATAAAATGTACCCTCTTAGATACTTGAGTGTAAAATTCATTGGTATTAAGGGCATTTGCATTGTTGTGCCTCTCTCATCACTGCTCATCTCCAGAACTCTTGTTTTGAATTGCTGTTCCTTTTTAAAACTTGATTTGTTTTGGCTGCACTGGGTCTTTGATGGGGTGCGTGGGCTCTACGTTGCTGCACCCGCGCTTTCTCTAGTTGCGTGCGGGCTTCTCCCTGCGGTGGCTTCTCTTATTGCGAAGCACAGGCTCTAGGACTCGCGGGCTCGGTAGCTGCAGCTGGCAGGCTCTAGGGCACGGGCCCGGTAGCTGCGGCTCATTGGCTTAGGTGACCTGCAGCATTTGGAATCTTAGTTCCTGGACCAGGGCTTGAACTCGTGTTCCCTACATTGGCAGGCAGATTCTTAGCCACTGGACCACCAGGGAAGTCCCCCAAACTCCATCCTATAAAATGGAAACTCTGTCCTCATTAAACAATAAATCCCTTTTTCCTACTCTCAGCCCCTGGAAACCACCGTTCTCCCATGTCTTTGACTCTGACTACTCCAGGCACCTCTTATAAATGAAATAATACAGTATTTGTCCTTCTATGACTGACTTATTCCACTTAACACCACGTCTTTAAGGTCCATCCATGCCATCGCTTGTGTCAGAGTTTCCTTCCTTTTAAGGCTGAGTAACACCCCACCGTATGTATGATCACATTTTGTTTATCCATCCACTCATCAATGGGACATGTGAGTTGCTTTCACCTTTTGGCTATTGTGAATAATGTTGCTATGAACGTAAGTGTACAAATATTTCTTTGAGTCCCCTTCTTTCAGTGCTTTTGAGTATATACCAGAAGTGAGATTTTTGGATCATATGGTAACTCTATTTTCAATCTTTTGAGGAATCACCATGCTGTGTTCCATAACAGCTACAGGGACAGTCCAAAAGTGTTCCAACTTCTTTACATTCTTGCCAATACTTGCTGTTTTTGTTTTTTCATAGTAGCCATCCTAATCCCAGTGGGACAAACTCTCATTGTAGTTTTGATTTGCATTTCTCTAATGAGCATCTTTTCAGGTACCTGTTGGACATTTGTGTATCTTCTTTGGAGCAAGTCTCTTCAGGTTGTTTGCCTATATTTTAATTGGATTGTTTGTTTTGTTGTTGTTGATTGTAGGAGTTCTTTACATATTCTGGATATTATCTCATTCCCTTTTGACATGTCCCCATCCATCATTCTTTGAGTACTTTCCCACTGAAACTGCAAGGTGTTTCAGCTGTTTAATTATTTCCCCTGCCTCACCCTTGGGAGTAGCCATTTCTCCAAGGAGCCCTGGTTTCTTTTAGAGGAGAATGGCATTAAGAAACATATCTGGGTTCCAGGTTTGCTCATTGCTCTTGTTGGGGAGGAGGGTGTGCTGTTTCCAGGCCCTGTCAGTAGCCAGAGCTAGAGAATATTTGCATGTGTGTACTTACATTTATATTTATTTCTGTATCCATATATTGAAAACTGTAAGTCATATCAATAACTCTATTTCTAATCCACCACTGGAGTCATTCTAGCTTCTTCCCTTTTCACATTTGCAACTTCTTTCTCCAACAGCAAGAAATCTGCCTCCCAACATCCTCAACATGTTAACCTTTTGCTCAGTCCCTCTGTGTATAGCCAATCTCCTGACCCCAGTGGCTGCCACCTCACTTGGCCAGCTCAAGGTTGCTTCACCCCAACCCTCCTGCCGCCTTCAACAAGTATCAGGAAAAGGGTAGGGGCCCTAATGGCCTTTTGAGTGAATTATTCAATTAGTCAGGAAGGAAGAAAGCAAGTGAGTAAGGACTGTGCTGGGTTTTAACGAGTGGGTGGACAGCTTCTGTGCATTTCTGCCCTGTGTAATTAGCTGAAAGCTCGGGGACTTGCCTTTAATGGCCCCCAGAGCTGTGACTTCACCTGTGTGTCACTGTTCCCTGGAGGCTCCTGGGCTGGCCCCTGGGGCAGGGATGCCCACCAGACCGTGATGACCCAGTCTGCTCTGGCTCTGCACTTGTAAGGCTGGATGAATGCTGGCAGCTGCTGGAGGTGGCAATGCTTTCCTGGGCCCACCTAACACTTGAACCCTACCCAGAGCCCCTGGACCTGGTAGGGTCAAGCATGTTGCTGGGGCCTTGGGCCTCCCCCAACCAGCTAGCGGAACCAAGTAGGTGTGTCCTGGGAGATCAGGTTAGAAACTGGAAGAGATTTATAACTGATACAGAAGCTCTTAGCTGAACACAACCTCTTCCCTATATTCACCATTCCCCACTCCCATGCATTTAAGCTTCACTTATAGGTCCAAATTGCTTATAGGTTCCACTCTCATCCCAGCCACCAGAATGTAAAAAGGATTTGCCTACCATTGTATCCAGCCTTTCCACTAACACGGCGACTTGGTAAGAGGATGCATGCTAAGTGGCTTCAGTCGTGTCCAAGTCTTTGGGATCCTGTGGACTTTAACCTGCAAGGCTCCTCTGTCCATGGGATTCTCCAGGCAAGAATACCAGAGTGGGTTGTCATGCCCTTCTCCAGGGGATCTTCCTGATCCAGGGATTGAACCCACATCTCCTGCATCTCCTGCATTGGCAGGCGGGGTCTTTACCACTAGCGCCACCTGGGAAGCCTGGGAAGGAGGGCGCACCTCTGTCCAAAAGAAGCCCTGCTCAGGCCCACCGCTAGGTTTCAGTCATTCTTGGCAGCCAGGCCAGCTCATGCCTGGCCCGCCTCTCAGTCCAGGGAGGCCATGGCTCTCCCAGTGAGCTCTCAGTGAAAGCTCACTGAGACCTATCATGTGCTATGTCTTCAGGGTGCAAGGGGGAGAACCCTTGCCCTATCATGTGCAATGCCTATCTCAGTGAGAGCTCACTGAGACCTATCATGTGCAGTGCCTTCAGGGTACAAGGTGGAGAACCCTCGCCCTCAGAGAGCTCGCCACAGTCCATTGGATGTCACAGAGCCCCTCCAGTCAGGAAGCAGAAGCCCTGCCCTGTTCACCCAGAGATGCCCTGCCAGGGACTAGGGCTGAGGGAGCAACACCCTAAGAGTGCTGAAAGCAGAGAAGGTGAGGGTGATAGAAAATCTGGCAGAGGGTCCCCAGAAAGGCAGGTCAGGCTTTCCAACAGATGACCGAGGCACATTTAAGCAGGCCCGAACTGTATATAATTTGGGGGCCCTGAAAGAAAAATCATACAAAATTATGACCCAGAATTGATACAGAATCTTGGAAGATGTCCTGAATCTTGAGCCTCCTTGGCTGACTTGGAAACCTGCCCTGGCTCCCAGCACATCCTTACCTAGAGATTCCTGACTGTCCAGGACTCTCCAGGCCTCACCTCCTCAGGAAGCCTTTCAGAGCTGCCTAAGGACCCACCTCTCTATTCAGAGTATGTGGTTCTGTTCATTTTTCTCTCGCCCCTTCTACAGTTCTTAAGGGCAGGTACTGTGTCTTCCCTGGGCTTCCCAGGTGGCTCAGTGTTAAAGAATCCACCTGCCAATGCAGGAGACGCAGGAGATACAGGTTCGATCTCTGGGTCAGGATGGTCCCCTGGAGGAGGTCATGGCAACCCACTCCAGTATTCTTGCCTGGGAAATCCTACAAACAGAAGAGCTGGGTGGGTTATCGTCCACGGGGGCGTGAAGGGTCAGACACGACTGAGCATGCATGCATCTGGCACTGTGTCTTCCTTGCATTGTCGTGCTTAATAAGCATTACGAGAACAAACAGAAGAAAGGGAAGAAGCAACAAGATTTTGTTAAGGGGCAGAGATATTTTTATTTATTTTTAAAGTATTTAACCTATTTATTTGTCATGTTTGGCTGCTCTGGGTCCTCACTGCTCGCAGGCTTTCTCTAGTTGCAGCGAGTGCGGGCCACTCTTCTCTTGTTCTGGAGCACAGGCTCTTGGCACACGGCTCAGTAGTTGTGGTGTATGGGCTTAGTTGCTGCTAAGCATGTGGGATCTTAGCTTCCCGACCAGAGATCTGGACCATGTCTCCTGCACTGGGAGGCAGATTCTTAACCGCTGGATCACCAGAGAGGTCCTAAGGGGAAAGATATTTTTAAACTTTAATTATGTGCCAGGCAACTGGCATATGTTATTCTGTTCAGATAATCCCAACAACCCATTCTCTCTATCTTATAGACAGGGAAATCGAGATTTGAGGAGGGAAACTGCTTGTCGGACTTGCCCGGATAGTAAATGAAGGGGCCTAGATTCCAAAGCACATGTTCTGTCCCCTTGTGGGTAATACAAAGGAATGGAGTCTCAGGCAAGAAGGAGAAGCTGGCGGAACACAGTCTACCAGAAAGGAGACTGACTCAGGGTCAGAAAAGGGAGCATGGGAACCAGGTGGGAAGGAGGAGATGGGAGCAGGTATGGAACACACACTCAAGAAAGAAGCGAGAAGACAATCGGAATCCAGCCAGGGAAATCTCCTGGAAAACTATGACCGCCTATGGCTCTGGAGTGACTGAGCTCAATTCAATTCTGGAAACTTGAACCAACATTTCCTGAGTGGCTGCCATGTATGTGGGCCTGGGCTGGGTGCTAGGCCAGCAAACTGATGTTTCCTCCCAGAGAGCTTGACTAAACCTCTGTCATACTCAGCAGAGGCTATCGGCAGCCACAGGAGGGGGTCTTGTATGTTCAAAGGTGGTGTGACTGTGTGACCCTGTCTGGTCCTGGAGTGGCTTCCTATCAGAAGAGGCTGAGAGGAGGGAGGCCTATGGAACTGGGAAGTGAGTGCACAGCACTTTACAGTCTACAAAGCACACCAGTGTGTGTAGTTGTCTCCAAGAGCACCAGGTAAGGAAGGAGAAACAGCTGTGTCCCCTGCATGGTGCGGTGCACAGGGCTTGGCAGGCGAAGCCGCACAGTTTGTCTTTGGTAAGTTAACACATGGGCCATAGAGACCAGGAAGCAGCTCCTCCCTGCAGGACCTGCCCACCCCTGCTCAGACTCAACGTCCATCAAGTTGGTGATGCCATCCATCCATCTCATCCTCTGTCACCCTCTTCTCCTCCTGCCCTCAGTCTTTCTCAGTATCAGGGTCTTTTCCAATGAGTCAGCGCTTCACATCAAGTGGCCAGAGTATTGGAGCTTCAGCTTCAGCATCAGTCCTTCCAATGAATATTCAAGGTTGATTTCCTTTAGGACTGACTGGTTTGATCTCCTTACTGTCCAAGGGACTCTCAAGAGTATTCTCCAGACCTATGCAGGGTCAGATGAAGACCTTTATTTACGGGACCTGAGCCTGGAGAAAAGAATAAATCACCACCCCCCCGCCGCCGACACACACACCCTCCACTTACAAATTACAAATTAAAATAAAGCTAATCCTTAATCGCAAAATAAGAGTAAGAAGTCCTGCCATGGTCTGAGTTCTTCCACTATGACTCTACCACAATTTTTCAAAAATGGATCATTTCTCCAAAACTTCTCATCTGGGGCATGCCTTGCTTTGCTGGTGCCAAGGCACACATGAGGCCTGGCCTATCCAGCCCGAGCTTGGCCACTCCACCTCTTACTGACTCCAGTGTGGATTCCTGGAGACAGGACCTTGGAGATGCAGACTGATGTCCAGCTGAGGGGTCCAGGAGCCTGGATTTAGACATGACATCATCACTCAGCAATCACGCACATTCCAATCGATCAGCCGCTGAATCTCTGTGACCTTTGGATTCCTTATCTGAATAATAGACTCTAATAGCTACATTGTGGGGGTGGACATGAGGGAAAATGAAATGAGGAATGCAAGGGCCTGGCACAGGATCTTGGGCACCATGCATGCTCAGGGAGTACCCTTAGATTTCTGCAGTTCTAGTTGGAATGCTGGTGGCTCAGACGGTAAGGAATCTGCCTGTAATGCCAGAGGCCTGGGTTAGATCCCTGAGTCGGGAAGATCTCCTAGAGAAGTGAATGGCTACCCACTCCATTGTCCTTGCCTGGAGAATCCCATGGACAGAGAAGCGTGGTGGGCCACAGTCCTTGGGGTTGCAGAGTTGGACATGACTGAGCAACTCACACACGAGGTCAGAAGCAGACCTTGGCTGTGATGGAGCAGAAACTGGAAACCATCTGTGTTAGAGCGGGTGGGATGGCAGGGCCTGCCAGTGAGCCAGGGTCTTTCCCACACCTGACCTCACCAGATGGCTCAGCCTTAATTCCTGGCCTAAGACGGGCCTTCAGTCCCTGGGCCTGCCCCTCTCTCCTCCAGGCCACGCGGAAGGGATTAGTCAGGAAGTGTGCACAATGGGCTTATTGTTATTACGATAATAGCTTTGGATCTGGAGAGTTCCAGGGGTGGGGCGAGGGTGCTGAGGGTTACTCCAGACGTTAGGGTAGGTTTTTTCCGAGGGTAACAGACTGGAAGGTGAGCTTTGAGTGGGTTGTCCAAAGGGAAGCCCTCCTTAACCTTCCCCTCCCCCGTTCTCCTGACCTAGGCCCCTGCTTGACCCCACACCCCCCCAACCTTTCCTCCACATTTCCCCTGCCTTTGCCCACCCCTGGGCCTTCACACTCTCTCTCTGTTGGAGGATTGCCCAACAGAAAATACACTCCGCCTGTAACCACCCTGAACAGGAAGTGCCTGGAAATTTGTGTCCCCCAAGGACTGGCCACGCAGAAATATCAATGCCCTAGCTCTCTTTGCCCCTGACTGGGACGACTCTGAGGTTGCCCCATGGGAATGGGCCAAAGTCACCCTCTGTGTGACTTCTGCTAAACTGATACTCTTGGTCAGCTTCTTCCTCTTTGCGTCCCTGTCCCACTTCCCCATTCCTCTGCTCTGTGTTTCTCCTCGACAACTTCCTGCTAAATCACTTTCATAAAGATCCGTCACTCACTAGGCCTCGGGGAACACAGGCCCAGGCCCAGTGGAGGAGGAATCTGGGAGAGGCCTGTCACATGTATGACTGGCTTCTGGGAGTTGTGTGTGATGTGAGTGTTCAGCCTACCTCTGTCCTTGCAGACAGGCCTCACTGGCCTGTCCCCTCTGTAGCCCTGGAGTGGATGGAGGTGCTGACTGAACCTTCTGCTGGCAGGGAGTAGGCACTTAACATACACCCTTTGGGGTCAAGGGTGAGATTCTCGGTCACTTCCTTCTTCAGCAGAGCAGGTCTGTGAGAATCTGGGAGCCCCCGCTTGTGGCATGGAGCCAAGCACACCCATACAACAGGTGTGAGGTCAGCCTTAGCGAGGCGGGCTGGGCACGGGGAACTCTGTCTTTCGGAGGTCCTTCTCAAATCCTTTCTCCCTTCCCAGAACTCCCACTTTGCGGGGAAGAAAGGAATAAATTATGCTCTAGGTGCCCAGCAACCAAAGGCAAAGTGGCTGAGTGGTGGTCATGAACAGCGCGAGCAGGGAATCAAGAGGGCAGGTGCACGCCTGGAGCCTCAGCCGAGCGCTTAGACAGTAAACACAGTTGTGACAGAGGACACGCCCCACTCCAACACACACCACACACAGGCCTGCGCGAGGGAGCCTGCTGGCGGTGAGGGCAGAGGCAGGCCAGAGCACTTAGAGGCTGCCCAGAAGAGCCACCCCTGAACAAAAGGGAGACCCTTGATGTTCTGAACCCTCCCCAGCACCCCCACAGAGAGGGTTGGGCAGGATGGCCTGGGAAGTGGGGAGGTAGGGTTTCTAGACACAAGACACAGCTAAATCTGAATCTCAGAGAAACAAGGTAGTTCTAGTATAAGCTTGTCCTCAACATTGCATAGGATGTACTTACACTAAAAAGTTATTCGTTGTTTATCTGAGATTTAAATTTAACTGGGTGTCCTGTATTCATTAAGCAATATTTTCCCCCCGAAATCTAGCACCCCTAGCGGGGAACAGCATGGTTGAAGAAACAGGTTGTTTCTCCTAGCAGCCGGCCGACTCTGGGGGACAGGGGCACTGGCTTTCAGTTTCAGAAGGGCTGTCCTGGGAGAGAGTCAGAATCAGAAGATGGAAACAATCGTCTGAAATAGCATCTGAATGGCCTGTTCTAGAAGAGGCTAAGTGGCCGAGAGAAGACACAGTGCTGGTTACAGATCTGGTACCTGCTCCCATGAAAGCTCGAGCCTCTGGGCCTTGGTCTCCCTGTAAGAAATAAAAACTTAAAGTGGTCCATTTTCAAGGACAGCTAGGCCAGAGTGACAGCCTGCTGCTATAATAGCCATTAGGGTACCTGCGTGGGAAAATCCAGACAAAAGGAGAATGGAATGCCTAGGATTTCGGCACAGACTCGTTCTATTGGTGAATTCAAAACATAAGAGTGGGAAGAAGCGTGTGGGGAGAATAATAAATCCAGGTGACATTCAGGGAGATTGTTAACCCTTTGTACCCAGCCAATGAGGAGCTGGGGGAGGGACTTGCATGCCGAGAGGATGAATTACCCATTCTAAGGACTCTGGGTGTGCCTGCCCATGAGACACCCCATCTTGCAACACTGTTCTTAAAGCCTCGCTTCCGGCTGCACCTCATGCCTCTAAGTCCACTTCTGGGTTTGAGCCGGTGAGTTTTATTTCCCACATCCCCATCTGTGTTCTCCGTGGACGTGCCTTCTATCCCAATCAGCCTGGCAGACCACATCAGCCTCTTTTCTGTCCTTAATCCTTTTTTCTCCAGCGTGACTGCTCTGAGGTGGATGCAGAAGCCACTAGGTCTCCCTGCTTGGCCCGCCTGTGGACGTGGGAGTCAAGACGGTGAAGTGCAGCCTTGAGAGCATGCCCACAGGACTCACCAGGCTGCCCAGAAATGGCCCTGCCAGGCTCTTGCTCCATCTAGCCCTGCATCTGGTGACCGGGTAGCCCTGGGCCCCTGCCTGGAGGAGAGATGCTTCTGAATGGTCACTGGTTTCAGGCTTCAGCCCCAATGGAGGCTGAGGCCCTTCACCTCCGTCCTGGAAACCTCTGCCAGCTTAGCCTTGTTGAAGAGGGCAGAACCTCACAATAGATGCCCATTTCAGGCCTTGCTGGACAGAACGTGCAGCCATCTGGAGCCCAGGCCCAGGGCTAGAAGGATACTTGCAGGCTATTCACACCTACCCCTCCCCACTATGCACATGGGGAACCAAGGCCCTGAAGCGAAAGGCGTTTGTCCAAGGCCAGTGCAGGACTCCAGGCTAAGCAGGGCTCACAGCCCCTGCTCAGAGTTCAGCAAGCTGCCACAAATGACCCAAGTCTTGGTATCAACCCACATATACTGTGCTATGAGCATGTACGCCCCCAATAACCCGAGACATGTCCCAGTCTCTGTGGCTTCATTGTCCCTATGTACACATGAGGCAAAGGAGGCTCCCAGAGCTGCAGATATGTGCCTGAAGCTGGTGAGTGGCAGGACAGTGTTCAGCCCCAGGCCCCCACCTGCAAGGGGCTCCCCAGGTGGCGCCAGTGGTAAAGAACCCACCTGCTAATGCAAGAGACATAAGAGACGCAGGTTCGATCCCTGGGTTGGGAAGATCCCCTGGAGTAGGTCATGGCAACCTACTCCAGTATTCTTGCCTGGAGAATCCCCACGGACGGAGGAGCCTGGTGGGCTGCGGTCCATAGAGTCACAGATCGTCAGACACGGCTGAAGCAAGTTAGTACACACTCACCCCACCTGCAAATTGGCTGGTCCCTCTGTCCTCTGCTCTGTTTGTCTGTTCACCGAGCTCTCTTCTGCCAGTTTTCCCCAGGGCCTCCCTGGTTTCTCCTTCAAAACCCTTCTTTCACCCTTGCTCCTCTTAGGTCCTCCCCCACTGTGCCTCACTGCAGACCCAGCTTCCACCCCAGCACTCCTGGCATTTGCACAGATCTCTAGAGTTTACAAAGCCCACTCCAGGAAATTATGTCACGATGGTGGCCCCAGCTGAGACTCCAGACCCAGGGAGCACCTGTGCCTCTCAGGCAATTACCCCGGAGAGGCCAGAAGGAGCCCCCCATGTGCCCAGGGTTCCCTGTAAAATGTCCGACTGTTCCCCAGCAAATGGAAACAGGCCCTGAGCCAGCTCGGCTGTGGAGGGAAGGATCCTGGGAAGGCAGGCTTCCCAGGCTGCAGCTCAGCGCCTCTCTCTGCATGCGAGCATCATCCCCACTTCTCAGCACCTGCATGGAGAACTGAAAAACGCCCTGCTCATCACCGCCCCGGGAGCTGCAGACTGGGAATCCAGCTGCCAGACCTCATTCCTCCCGGCCCCACAACTCCGTGAGGCCAGGCATGCAGCCCCTTGACTGTTCCTTGTCCCCACAGGGCCCCCACCTCCACACACATCTACCTGTGCCAGCTCCAAGGGGTCCCGGCCAAGGACTCCTGACTGGCATGGCAGGAATGAGGTCCTCTTTAGTAAGTCTTTCCTTGTCAAGCTTTCTCTAATTCTCCAGGGAACCCTGGGCCCAGAGCAGAGGGGCTTTTTACCAAGTTCTGGCTCACAGATTGCCTGGGACTTTGAGTCAAAAGACCTAAAGTGAAGTACCAGCTCTGCTGCTTTTGAGCTGTAATTTGGCAGGGCTGCCAGGTACAGCTGCACAGGTTGTATACCTGGTGATTCACAGCGGGGTTCAGAGATGAGGCAGCAGGTGTATCACCTGGGAGCTTGTTAGAAACACAGAAGCTGGGGCTGCCCCTCAGAGTGATGGGATCAAGATCTGTTTTCACAAGATCCCCGGGTTTTTCAAACATTGAAGTCTGAGAATCACTGATGGATAACACTCCTGGAAAACACTGCGCACACAGGCTGTGGAGTGAGTGACACCCCTGGAGCCCTGCGACATGCTGGCTGGGCTCAGGCAAAGCTTCTCTGGGTCTCATTTCCTGGTCTGCCAAATGGAGCCTAAAAACGCCTCTCTCAGAGTTGTTGTGTAACTCAATAGAATGAGGACAGAGCCTTAAGGGGGCTGGTCCCCAAGGCAGGGGGCTGGGGTGGGCACCCCCGCCTCTCCTGGGAGGTGAGCTTGGGAATGCTCACCACAGTGAGGGCTTTTAGGGAAAACAGGATTTTTAGGTTGAGGAGTTAGAAAGGATTTTTGAGACTCCTCTGCTCAGGCAGATACCCAATGATCGCTCAGCAATTTTACAGATGATTAAACCGAGGAAAGAGAGGTGAAACAGCAAAACCTGATGGTCAGTGGCTGAGCTGAGATTGGAGCCCGGGGCCTTTTTCATTTTGCTGCTGCATAAGCCCAGGCAGTCTCCTAAAGCTGTTCTTGCAATCTATCCATCTCTGCCTGTCCTCAGCACCTCATGGAGATAAACTGGAGGGAGCTGGATACAATTTGCATCTTTTAAATAGAGAATACCTAAGCAAATAAAATGAATAGCTCTGTACCACACTTGGACAGGGGAATGTCAGGATAGATGAGACCACGCAAGGAGGGTTTCAGCACTTATGTTCTAGCCACTTGTAATGTTGCTGGGCAGTGCGCTGGGCACACGATGAACAAGACACCTCAGCAGTCCTCACCTTTTGCCTGGTCTGGAAAGGACACGTGGTACAAGCATCAGGAAAGCTAACAGTCAGTGTGAGGCCTTGGGTGCCAAGTCTACCAACTTTCCATGTTACTAGAGGAGTTTTGAGTCTGAGTGAACTCCAGGAGATGGTGATGGACAGGGAGGCCTGGCGTGCTGCGATTTATGGGGTCGCAAAGAGTCGGACACGACTGAGCGACTGAACTGAACTGAACTGAGAGGAGTTTTGAGAAGGATGAGACATTATTGGGTGGAGCAGACAGGGAAGATTCTAGAAGATGCTGGACTGGAAAGGCCTGAAGGCAGAGGATTTAGAAGGGAAGGAGCAGAGAGCAATAAGTGCAAAAGTGCACACTTGCAAGGTGTATTTAAAGGACGGGGGGTGGCTTGATTCATCTCAGTCTGTTCCGGCTGCTACAGCAAAATGCGGGAGACTGGGTGGCTTATAGAGGCTTAATCTCAAAGCTGGGAAGCCCATGATTAAGGAAAGGTGGTTTCAGTGGCTGGTGCCGGCCGACTTCTTGTTCATGGATGGTGTCTTCTTGCTGTGTCCTCACACACTGAAGAGGCAAGAGCACTCTGGCTCTCTAGGATCCCGTTCATAAGAACACTGACCCCATCCTTGAGGACTCCTCCTTCACACCTAATCACCTCCCAGTGGCCTTACTTTCAAATACCATCACGTTGGGGGTTGGGATTTCAACATATAACAAGCATTCAGACCATAGCAAGAGGTCAGCAAACTTTTTCTGCAGAAGGATATTTCTGATCTAGGGGCAAGATAAAAGATGGAGCTGAAAAGTCTGGGTATGGGGGATGGTACTCACATGATGCTGGGCATGAAATACCAGGTTAAAGAATCTGGTGTTTTTCCAAACCTGTGTCAGAAGTAGGAAAGCATAATATTCAGACCTCCTGAAACTGGATCCCTCTTCCAAGACACCTTCTTCCTAGATAAGTGACTCCCAAGATCCCAGGAAGAGGACCCATAAGTATGCCTTTCACTGAAAGCGGTGGGACCAAGTGAGGAAGGAAAGGTTTGGGGGATAAAATGGAGAGTTTGAGATACCTAAGAATCCTCTAAGTGGTTCAGTTAAATCACTGAGGTTACTGAATATTTGACTCTGGAGCTGAGCTGAAGATGGAGATAGTATTTTGCATTCTGGGAGAGGCAAGCGCATCTGGGAAAGGAGCGTTGGGAGAGAAGAGGACACAGCTTAGGACAGAGCGCTGAGGTGGTTCTATTCTGCAGGTCGGCTGGGGACCAGGAGAGCTGGAGAGGCAGGAAGAAGACAGCAGACTGTGGTGCCCGGAAGCCAGGAGGAGAGGGTGACTGAAGGGGGGAGTGGCATCTGTGCCCAACGCTACTGAGAGCTTGGGAGGACAAGACGAGACAGTGAGGACCTGGTGACGTGGGGCTCTCTGGAGACCCCACGAGAGCCGATCAGTGAGGAGGTGGGCGTAGGAGTCGGAGATGGAGGTGACACAAACCATTCTTCGGGAGCGTTCTCACCTTTGCACACAATTCAGGAGACCTGGATTCAGTCCCTGGGTGGGGATGATCTCCTGAGAAGGAATGGCAACCCACTCCAGTATTCTCGCCTGGAGAATTCCATGTACAGAGGAGCCTGGCAGGCTGTAGTCCATGGGGTTGCAAAGAGTTGGACACGACTGAGCGACTAACACTTTCACTCTCATATCTGTTAACCCCAAATGCCTGATTTGCCCCTCCTCACTTTCCACATATAAGTGATATCCGGAGAAGGCAATGGCACCCCACTCCAGTACTCTTGCCTGGAAAATCCCATGGACGGAGGAGCCTGGTGGGCTGCAGTCCGTGGGGTCGCACAGAGTCGGGCACAACTGAGCGACTTCACTGTTCACTGTCACCTTGGCAAAACAGCCGAAATTAAGCATTAGTCATAGGGAAGGATGAGGGATGGAACTAAATCCACACACTTTCTGTGAGTGCCCACTCTGTCCTAGGCACAGTGCCAGGCACAGGGATACAAAGGTGGGAAGAGACAGGCCCAAATAACCACACTCCAATATGATCAGCATCCAAATAAAGTGCACACAGCAAGCGGTATTGGCAAGAGGAATGTTGGAGCCACAGATTCTGTGTCTGGGGATCAGAAAAAGCATCAGAGAATGGGCTCTAGCTGACCTGATCTTTACTGATGAGGAAGATGGAGGAAGAAAAGGTTTGCCAAGCTGTGGGAAAATTTTCAAAGGGACAGAGTTCAGAAAGAACAGGGAGAGTTTGGGGACCAACAAGTGGCCAGGTCTGGCCTGATGGGGGTGGTGATGGTGGATCACAGGGAGTGACAGGGAACGCCTTAGAAAAATAAGCTGGCCATGACAGAATAGGCCTCCACACCTTGCTAAAGAGACTGAAGTCTGTAAAAAAGGAGAAATGGGAGGAAAAATACATTGGTTCATCTGCTGTGTGCCAGGCATAGAGCCACTACCTTATATGTTTTCAACATGGATTTTGCAATATAAGACAGACCAAATCCTGGTTTGCAAGGTATGACAGCTATGTGATCTTGCATCCTTTAATCCAGCAAGTCTCAGTTTCACATGTAACAGGTCAAGGATAATGCTTATCATAGGGAATTATTGGAAGGCTTAAATGAGATAATAAAATAAAAGCCACTACCAAAATGATAATTTACAATAGAGTGATATTGGCAAGATTAGACTTGCATTTTAGAAAGATTGTTCTTATAGTGGTGGGCAGGATAGAAAGGGGTCTGCTGGGGAGGGGACAGATGGGCGCCAGGAGGGACTAAGGCCAGTGAAGAGCTACTGTAGAATTACTATTGAGGGAGCTCAGGAGAGAGCCGAACGCTGAAAATTGGCCTGGGGATGGTGAGAAGGACCACTTACTTCATAGGAGGTTCCATGGCTGAATGAGGGGGGTCCCTGTGAATGAAGGGATGTAGGGGGACAGTGAGGGAGCAAGGTAAAGAATGAGGAAGAGGGATGGAGAATGACAGGCTTTTCTAACTTGAGTGGGCAGTGGAGTTCTTAACTGAGTTGGCAGATGCAGGAGAAAATGTGGGTTTGGGGAGACTATTTAATTTTGGGCAAATTGAGTTTGAAGATTCTACAGAATGCCAGATGGAGAAGGCCTGAGGGAGCTGGAAATAGAGATCAGGAACTCCAGCAAGGAGGAGCCTGGAGATTCAGATCTGAGCTGTTGACAGGCAAGGGGGAAAGCCTGGCTCCTGGAGAGAGAGGATCAAGGTCCAGATGGCATCTAAGCAGTGGCGATTCTGGAAGGTCCCTAAGAATCCAGTTTTTAGATCAGGTGGGAATAATTTAAGACATAGCTCATACAGAACATTGGTTTGTTAGAAAGTGCAGGTGCTTCAGTTATTTTGATCTAGACCCAGAGACTCAGAGCTAGAAGGGACCACCTCATATTTTGTTTATTCACACTTTTTAGGGGCAGGCAATCTGAATGAACAAAAGGAGATGGAAGAAAGCTGCTGCCTGAGAGTAGAGTGCCCACTAGGAGAGGCAGAAGGAAGAATGGAGTCAGAAAGTCAGAGCAGCACAGTGAAGACCCAGGCCTATCTGCAGGCTTTACCGTGAACCACCCTGGGTTTTAGTGGATGGATGGTCTGGAGATGTTGCAAGGTGATATAGCAGTGGCCTGGTTGGGAATAACAGAATGGGGGTCCTTGTGGTACCCCTCCCCCCAAATGTTTATCCACTTTGGAAATGTGGTATGTTGACAGCTGATTAAAGTCCCCATTTTACAGATGAGAAAACTGAGTCTCCAAGCGATTCAAGAGACCAATGCTAAAGGGTGACTGCAGTGGATGTGAACCCAGGTTTCCTGGCTCCATCCAGGTCATGTATGGCCACCTGAGCTGAGGAAAGGTGGGAAACAGGACCAGGGGTGCCTGGGGACTGAGACTCACAGGGTGGGGATGGGGAGAGAGGCACACCACTTCAAGCTCAAGCTGCTAGTTTTGCAGAGTGTAAAATTACTGCCCAAGTCCCAGAGAATAAACAGAGTTAACACCCCATTAAATACAATGGACTTTCAACGTGAGCTTGAGACGTGCCCAGATTGAAACTAGCTGAGCAGGAGCTGGCCCGTGAGTAAAATGTATCACAGGCATTGCCTTAACATTTCCAAAAAAGAAAAACCCAGTGTGGGGAGAAGAAAGCGCCAGCAGCAGCTCTGCGGGCTCGGGGCTGAGAATCCGGTAATGAAGTCTTTCTGGAAGGTAAGAAAGGGCTGTGTGCTGCATGCTATTTTTAAACCTG
>SJYX01001170.1:0-25619 GCA_006410675.1 Oreotragus oreotragus | reverse complement strand
AAAAAAAAAAAAACCACCCACAAAAAACAAGAATGTTGGAGTGGAAACAGCCCTGTACATGGAAATATAGGAGAGCTAGGTTCAGGGTTTATCATCTTAGCCATGTCTCAGAGCCTGAGTTTCTTCATCTCCAAAATGAAAGTAAAAGTTTTATTCCCCTGTCACACCCATAATCAATATCAAACCCTGCCTGTCCTCTTCCTAGGGTTATTTTGAGAACCAAGTAAGACAATAAAGATTCATAGCAGTTTTCAAAGAGTAGAGCAGGATATTCATGTTGGAAATGGTTATTTTTCCTCAAACTACGTTAGGCAGTTTGTGGTAATAATACAGTTGACTAGCACCATATTAAACACTGATCCCGAAAAGCTTATTGAAGACCAAACACTGCTAAATGCCTGGTCAAAAACACTGATTTATGTTTTCTTTCTTCAAAAAATAACTGAGTGCCTATAATGTGCCCGGCATGTTAAATTAGGCATAGAAGATAAAATGGTAACAATACAGTTCCTGCCCTCGAGCTTACAAGAGCACTGTATGGGGATGGGGTGGGGTGGAGGAAGCCCTGTGATTGATCCTTACACCCACAGTTGGTTGGCTTAAATGAAAATCAGGAAACTAAGACTCCATTCCATGGTGTTCTAGCTTCCTGGCTGTGTGCACAGCTCTGGGACCACTAAGAGTTACAAATAGAAGACAAACTCCCTTCCTTAAGGAGCTTATAGCCTTACCAAGAAGTTAAAGCATTCCTGAAACATGTAAGGACAAGTCTAAAAGTGCCTTCAACTAGCTTGCTCCCATATATTCATGAAGCATAATACCAGTCTTAAAAAAGGTCAAAACAGTTTGCTTGCCCCAAACCCTACCTTCACAGGCATATGTACATACAAGAATTAAGGCACAGAGAATTCAAGGTAAAAATAACTTTGTGTCTAGTTTGCTTTTGGGTCCTATATGAAAAGGCAAAAAGGACATTCAGATACTCAAGACTGGAAACAAGTACACCATAATGCTATTGGTGTTGAAACACAAGTAGAAAATAAACTGATTTTCTTGAACTAAGAGCTGGATCTAGCCATGTTTTCAGGTTTCTAAAACCAGCCTCAGATATCCTTTTTAAGATCTCAACTTGGCCTTGACAAGAATGATCTGGCTCACAGTCTCCTAATAGCTGCTTGGAGCAAAAACAAACTTAGGGGCTAGAGGCCAAGTACAAAGATTCTTGTAGCTGGTGTTTCAAAACAACCAAAAAAGGAATGAAGATTTTCACAGCACTTCCTTAACATCCAGAATTGAGGCCTAGGGTTTAAGCCTGGAATATTGTGCAATGACATGTTTTAGTTTCTGGGGCTGTGGTATAGAATATGACTCAAAAACATCAGTCTTCCAATCAGAAATTATTAAGAGCTGAAATTAAGCAGTCAAATAACATTCCCTAAGTCACCTGCTCTGTGCCTAATACCATGGATAGGAACCCAACACCTATCACCATTCCATACCCCAAACCTCATGACCATGCCTTTCCTAAAGATATATATACTTGGTAGAAAGGTCAGACCTACATGCTTAGTACAACCAAAGAGCTTGAAAGTGTATGCCACTTAAGATTCCAAAGTTCATGCTATTAATAAGTGCACACATAGTTCAGAGAAAGGAGAAATTAATTGTATATGAGGGCAGCCAAGGAGGTATATTTACTCTTTAACAGTCTTCTCTTTGCATTTTGGCTTCTTGGGTGACTGTTTATAAAAAATTTTCTCTTTAAGTTTTCTGTCAAAAAACGTGAATTCTCCACACCGTTCTCCAAGGATCTGGTTTCTAGTGCATTTTGAACTGATCATTTTGTATTTATTTCCAACTCTTACACCTGATCAATTTTGTGCTTTGATACATACATGGAAAAAGTAAAGCTTATGTTGTGACAACTGAAAAAGTGATAAAAATCCCATGTCCTTTTTTCTGTTTTTCTGAGTGATTCTTTCTAAACCCCAGCATGTGCATGTTGTTTGTTGATAAGTTGCTAAGTGGTGTCCCACTTTTTTGCGACCCCGTGGAACATGTGCATAGAGTAGACAATAAGGCAGTATTTACTGATGAATGAAGACAGTCTGTACTGGGTCAGCTCTTGGTATTCCCTGCTCCAGATGGTTAAGTAATGGAGGTAGGAAGATAATCATATGGTTTCCCACACATATTTTGGTTTGAGTATGTTTAAACCTGAGAGGTTTAACTGCAGAACCTGTTTGTTTTTTTTCCACCGCTACTAAATGGCTACTGTATAATTCATATTGAACACTTATGAGCCAGTCACTGGAGTAAGCTTTTTACGTGGTTTCTCACATTTATTTCCTTCATAGCAATCTGTAAGAGAGATAAGATAGGAAGGGAATGTTTAGAGAGCTTAAGTAATATGCCAGAAATATATGATGTTTTAAATATAAAAATCTAGAAATGATATCTAGAAGAATTTAAGAAAGTGACTTTTAAAAGTATGAAGAGGCTGACACAGAGTACAATATTATGTTAATTAAATTTCTTGAGAACATTCCCCCCTCGAATATAGCTATTATCCCTGATTTATAGTTGCTAACCTAAAGTTTAGCAAGTCACTTGCTATAAGTCATGGTGCTAATACGAGCCTGGACTTGTGCGTGTCTCCTCTGGGACATTCCATGTCCTGCATTAAGAAGTTCTCTATTGCTTGCCCAGAGTTCCAGACAGCAGTCACAGAGTTCCTGGCTGGCCTCCTGCCCGCTTTGCTCTCATCTCACTTCCCAGCTGGAGACCTCATTGCTTATTAGCCGTTTATATCTTTGACTAAATTTTCCAGCCATTTCCTGGAACCATGCTCAGCTTCCACCCTGGGTGTATTAGTGAAGACTCACTTGTTTGTAAGAAACATAAATACAATACAAACTGACTCAGGCAAAAAATGGAAGCAATTGCCCCACATAACAGCAGAGTCCAAGAGCAGTAACTGTAGGCATCTCTGGATCCAGAACACTCAAGCTATCATCAGATATTTCTACCACCTCCCCACTTCACACCCCTGCTAGCACCCATGTCCTGTGGTGGGCCACATACTCAGTAGGTCGAATGTCTGTGCTAGATCTTAGGAATGCCTGGTAGATACTCTACAGTTTATGAACCCCTCTAAGAGGGTTTCCCCTGTGGCTCAGTGGTAAAGAGTCTGCTTGCAATGCAGCAGCCACAGGAGACATGGGTTTGATCCCTGGATTAGAAAGATCCCATAGAAGAGGACTGGCAATGCACTCCAGTACTCTTGCCTGGGAAATCCCATGGACAGAGGAGCCTGGCGGGCTACAGTCCATGGGNGAGGTCTTAAAAGCTGTTGGATAGATTATAAAGCATAGGGAGACCTTTGAATCATTGCTTGTGTTCAGATCACAATCCCTGACCTTGCTACTGAAATATTCTAAATTATTGGTGACTAGGATTTAAATACAGCTACAATAAATCCGAACTCAACTACAAATTAAATGAACTCAGCCTGGAACTGGCACAGCATCCCTTCTGTTGCATTCTGTTGATTAAAGCCAGTTTGCAAAGCCAGCACTAATTTGAGGGTAAAATGATCATCTCAGTGTGAGGAGTGATGAACATGTATGGAGAGGACAGGAATTGTTAGGACCCATATTTGTTGACTAGTTAGGGACTTAAGCAATACATCTATAATAATCCCTGGTTTTAAGAATGAACAATAAATTTTAAGAATAATCCGGAATAAACTAGAAAATATTTCAAAGGGAATGATAATGAAAATGCAACCTGTCAAAATTTATGGAATGCAGCTAGCATGTTACTTAGAGGAAAATTTGTATTAGGTAATTTATATTAGGTAAGTGTGTTTTAGTAGCTCAGTCATGTCTGACTCTTTGTGACCCCATGGACTGTAGCCCACCAGGTTCCTCTGTCCCTGGAATTCTCCAGGCAAGAATACTGGAGTGGTTTGCCATTCCTGTCTCCAGGGGATCTTCCTGATCTAGGGATCGAATCCAGGTCTCCCACATTGCAGGCAGATTATTTACCATCTGAGCCACCAGGGAAGCCCGCAAGGTTTAAAATAAATGTTCTAAGTTTCCTACTTAAAAATGTAGAAAAACAAGAGCAAATCAACCAAGAAGAAGAAAAGTGTTAGTCGCTCAGTTGTGTCTGACTCTTCGCAATCCCATGGACTATAGCCCACTATGCTCTTCTATCCATGGAATTCTCCAGGCAAGAACACTGGAGTGGGTTCTTTACCATCTAAGCCACTAAGAAGAAAGTAATTTATAAAAATACAAGCAAAAGCCAATAAAATATAAAGTGGACAAACAATAGAGAAATTTCACAAAGAAACAAAAGCCAAAAGCTAGTTCTTCAAGATTAGGAAAATCAATAAAACTCCCTAACAAACAGCTCAAAAGAAAAAGAAGGGATCCCCTCCCACAAATTATCAATACCAAAAATTGAAAATAGAACATCACTGAAAGAAAAATAAAGAGATGTTATGAACAACTTTATGCTGGTAATTTTGATGTTCAGGTAAAATGAGTAAATTCTTTGATAGACACTATTAAAACTGATACAAGAAGAAGCAATATCTGAATAGCTTCATATCAATGAAAGAAATTGAATTTGTAATCAATCACCAGAAAAATGCCAGGACCATATCTTCACTGATGAATCCTATCAAATATCTAAGGAAGAGAACTACTGATCTTACACAAACTTTTCCAAAATACAGTGAAGGAGAAGACACTTTATAACTTGTGTTTTGAGTATTTCCAAATACCAAAATTGGAGAAGGATGTTTCAGGATAAGGAAAATACAGACAATTATCTCTCAAGAGCACAGACACAGAAATCTTCAGTATAATATTAGCAAATAAATTTTAACAATATATAAAAATATATTCCATTAAAACATGCTGTGGCCATTTATTAAAATCAAGGTAAATGTCATCATGTTATTGTAAACTAGTTAGAAAATAATTAACATAATAAAAACTCTTCATGATAATACAAATGCCTTTCAGGTAGCACTTCAAGTTGCTAGGTGAAATTTTTAACTTGTCAAAGTCAGGCTGTTGCCTTCATGATGGTAAATGTTTAAACAGTTTGAATTAGTGTTACTTTAAAATCAACCTCCCTCCCCATGGATAATACATATTATCCATGTATCTATCTCTATCATCTATCTATCTAGTTAACATTATTCTCTTTTCTTTAATCATGCTCTTGTTATTTACTGACAGGTTTTAGTAGACTTTATCTTCCTCCATAAATGTGTCCTAGAATGTGCTGATCCTTAATTCTGTGACCTATACAGCCAGGCCTTACAGAGCCTTGTTGATCCAGATATGTGCGGTGCTAGTAGAGTGAATTGCTTTGAGCCTGCCTTTGTTGATATGTTTCCCAAACTTACCTCTTTGATTTCAGACACTTTAAGAAGGCTATGGATCTTAACTATAGATATTCTCGAAGAGATAAACATAGTTTATGTGATTCCTTGCAAAGCAAACATCCCTGAGTAAAGCAGCTGCTCAGAAACATGTTCTCTGTGCCCCTGTCAGGATCCTTTCTCCCTCTTATCTATTATCTGTTTATCTGTCTTCTGTTTGTCTGTTGGTCTGTCTCTTCACCCACTTACCAATCCATTCATTGTCACTGTCTTTAATGCATTCATGTTTATTTACCCTACACATTTTCTTTTCCTTCTCCTTTCTTTTGTTGAGATATCTATAGCTATATGTCTCTCTATACAGATACACACAGTCACACAAACACACACATGCACACAGTTCTCCATATCGGCTGGTTCCGCATTTATGGATTCAGCCAAACATGGATTGAAAAAAAAAATCTGAAAAGTTCTAAAAGCAAAACTTGAATTGCTGCATGCCAGCAACAATTTACATTATCATTTCCATTTTATTTACTAGTTATGTAGCATACTGTATTAGGTATTATAAGCCAAGAAGTAACAATTAGAACTGGACATGAAACAGCAGACTGGTTCCAAATTTGAAAAGGAGTACATGAAAGCTGTATATTGTCACCCTGCTTATTTAACTTATATGCAGAGTACATCATGAGAAACGCTGGGCTGGAGGAAGCACAAGCTGGAATCAAGATTTCTGGGAGAAATATCAATAACCTCAGATATGCAGATGACACTACCCTTATGGCAGAAAATGGAGAGGAACTAAAAAGCCTTTTGATGAAGGTGAAAGAGGAAGAGTGAAAAAGTTGGCTTAAAACTCAGCATTCAGAAAACTAAGATCATGACATCTGGTCCCATCACTTCATGAGAAACAGATGAGGAAACAGTGGAAACAGTGACGGACTTTATTTTTGGGGGCTCCAAAATCACTGAAGATGGTGATTGCAGCCATGAAATTAAAAGACACTTACTCCTTGGAAGAAAAGTTATGACCAATCTAGACAGCATATTCAAAAGCAGAGACATTACTTTGCCAACAAAGGTTCATCTAGTCAATGCTATGGTTTTTCCAGTGGTCATGAATGGATGTGAGAGTTGGACTATAAAGAAAGCTGAGCACCGAAGAATTGATGCTTTTTTTTTTTTTTTCAGCAGACTCATGTTTTATTGCAATGTTTCCTATTCTTTTTTTCTTTTTATTATTTGAACTGTGGTATTGGAGAAGACTCTTGAGAGTCCCATGGACAGCAAGGAGATCAATCCAGTCCATCCTGAAGGAGCTCTGTCCTGAATATTCATTGGAAGGACTGATGTTGAAGCTGAAACTCCAGTACTTTAACCACCTCATGCGAAGGGCTGGCTCATTGGAAAAGACCCTGATGCTGGGAGGGATTGGGGGCAGGAGGAGAAGGGGACGACAGAGGATGAGATGGTTGGATGGCATAACTGACTTGAATTTGAGTGAACTCTGGAGTTGGTGATGGACAGGGAGGCCTGGTATACTGCAGTCCATGGGATCACAACGAGTCCGACACGACTGAGCGACTGAACTGAACTGAGGTATTATAAGTAATCCAGAGATAATTTTAAGTGTACAGGTGGTGTACACAGATGATCTGCAAACAGGATGCCATTTTATTAAAGGGACATGAGTATCCTGGGATAATGGTATCTGTGGAGGTCCTAGAACCAAATCCTAGAGATACTGAGGGATTGCCTGCAACCCCAACTCATATATGAGAACGTTCCCAGTAGGAAAACTTTATGTCTTAGAAGCAACCCTGGAAGTTTAATATCATCTATGTTGTATTTTTTTTTTTCAGTTTTAATTTTCTCCTTCCTTTTTGCCCCTTTCTTCCCTTCTCCCCATGTTCTCTCTTTGTCTCTTCTTTTTGTGGGAATAAACACTCCAGGATTCTGGTATGTAAGAATTTCTAGCTAATTACATTTCACTTTTCTTAGAGAGCTATATATTATATGGTATGTGCTGTTTCATCAACTTATTTAACCATAGTTTTTTTTTTTTTTTTTTTTTTTTTAGGGACATTTTATGGAAACAGTTTTATATGGAAAAAAATTGGGACATTCTGCTCTATTTTATTAAAAATTCCATTCTCTTTGCTTTTAAGATATTTTTCAATAATAAAAGCAAAGTAAATGTTCATTATAAATGACACTTTTACAAATGCATGAATTTAAAAGTTAACCATTCTCTTACATTTTAACTAAATGGATGCTCCATGAAGGAGAGGGCCATGTCTGTCTGAGTCACTGTTATATCTTCCTGTCCAGCACATTGCTGGGTACTGAGTAGGCCCTAAGTAAATATGTGTTGCATTTTCTAAACTGGTACAAACATATAAGGCATGTCTATTAATCAGAAGCTAAAATATATTTGCAACTATTCTGCATTTACATGTGGTATAGTTCTTAATCAGTGACTCACAATGAATTCATAGTTGGTCTGTGTAATATGAAAGTCCCTGCTTAACATAGATGTAATCCCAGGCTTTAGCCTGAATTATTGCAAGCATTTATGAATATATTCTCAGAAGCTATGGACTACTCAGAATCTCCCTCCCCATAAAATAGCACTACTAATATAGTGACCCAGGATTCTGTTTTATGCAACGGTGTTAGGTTCACCTGCTATTTCTCTGCATCTTCCGTGCTACAGGCAGTGGTAACTCTTCTGCCATTCAGGGAAAATATTACAGACTTTCAAATCACAGACCTAAATAATTGCTATTCTGTCTATAGGGGGAATCAGTGTTGGCAGCTGCCTTCTAATTGAAAAACCACTTTTCCCTGTACTACTGTCTATGGCAAATCATAATTTGAATTTATTTTGGTAACTAGTTCTTTAAATTTGAAAACAAATTCATGGAAGCTATTAAATGTTCAAATAGCATGGCATACAGTACAACAAAAATAAATCTTAAAAAAAAAAGTCTAGATTCTGCAGTTCCTTGCAGGGGGCACAGGTTCAATCCCGTTTCGAGGAACTAGGATACCACATGTTATGCAGTATAGCCATAAGTTAAATAAACAGTCTAGAGACCCCCACCTGTATATCTCCCCCTTTCCAAATGCAAATGCTCTAACAATTTCGTGTGTTTTCTTCCAGAATTTTCTGATGACAAATTTTAGCTTCCAAGATTGTTTTTTTTTTAGGAGAGAGTTAAACAGAGACATGTAGAGAAAGCATGTAACACAAGATCATTAAAAAAAGAAAAAAGAGAAAGGTAATAGTCCTCTTGATTCCATATGGGCTTCCTCGGTGGCTCAGACAGTAAAGAATCTTGCCTGCAATGCAGGAGACACAGGTTCTATCCCTGGGTCAGGAAGATCCCCTGGAGAAGGAAATGGCAACCCTCTCCAGTATTATTGCCTGGAGAATTCCATGGACAGAGGAGCCTGGTGTGCTACAGTCCATGGGGTTGCAAAGAGTTGGACATGACTGAGTGACTAACACACATCGATTACATGTATCAAAATGAGAGACAGAGATTAAAATACACACATGCATTTGTACCCCAGGCCTCCAGCTTACCGTCTTCTCCATGGTGTTGCTGACCATCCCAGCCTCTTTTGTGACTGCGAAAGTGTGGAGTGGATGATTTCTTGGCCATTGCCCTGGTGGTGTGTCGTTTGAACACCCCTCCTACGAAGGAGCCATGTTAAAAAAAAATCCCTACTTCACTGGTAACTGTCTTGCTTTTTTTTTTTTTCTTTAATGGGTAAAGGATATTCTCAAAATGATGATGGCAGGTGGGTGATACAGATTTGGAACTGGGCAAGTCTGGGTGGAGTTTCTTTAAACCAATTCATAATGGGAGCACTTATCTCCCAGGGGGCATTTGGCAATGTGTCTGGAAACATTGTCGACTGTCATGACTTGGGGTGGGTGAGTGTTGCTGGCCTCGAGTGGGCAGAGGCCAGGGATGCTGCACATCCTGTGGGGCAGAGGACAGCCTCTTCAAACAAAGAGTTATCCAGTTTAGGATGCAATACTGCTAAAGTTGAAGAACTCTACTTTAATTTAGCTGTTTTGCCATTTTTTCTTTTGGGGACAATAATTTTCATTCAGGGAAACAACTCAAAATAAGCAATCATGTCAACAGCAATAAAATTCTCTGCAGCTTTCCACTGGGTTTACAGTTCAGGTTCTTGAACCTCAGAACATAATGGGAGGGTTTGGTGTCTTACTAGTTCATCCAGAAAATAATTTTTCTTATAGCATTATCTACCCTTAGCCTTTTCTCCTTTTTTAAAAAATATCTTTTCTGATTATATTGCCAATGGGAAAAAGCCCAACATATTGCAGGGAGATGAAACTTGAATAGTAAAGAATAATAGCAAATAACTGTTCTATATCTGTTCGAAAAATACTAAAGAAATAGAGAGCATGTCCCTTGTTCATTTTCCTTTGGTGAGTTTTATTACCAGCTACTTTTAATCTTGTTCTAACCAGAATCTTTACACAGATACCCTATTTCAGTTAAAACTTGCTACATAAAATCCCTCTTAGGGTGAAGCCTGACCACTGTGTTCTGGTGGGATAATTGTATTTAATCTGCTCATTTCTGAATGTCATCACAGATTAAAGCGTGTAAAAAATTAAATACTGTTAGGTTGCGTTGACTCTAGGTTAGAAGATTTTTGACCCATAGTAAATCCTGCCTTTGCTTCATTTTGGAGCGTTTTGTTGGCCTAAAGGAAAGTGTGGAGTATTGAACATCTAAAGTTAGTGAAGCTAATTAGGTTGTTGGATCTGCAATAAAGTGGTTTAGGTGGTGTGTAATACAGCCCCTTAAGCTGTTGGTGAGGAAGTGGAGACTCCAACACATAAGTGGCTGGCCCTGGGTCACAGGTCAGTGGGGATCCTGAGGCTAGAGTTCAGCTCCCGCATGCTCCCCCACCTCATCTGAGTTCACTGCTCTTCTGGTGCTATTTCTGTGCAGCAATTCATGATTATTACCATGTGACCAGAGCTGCCCAAAGTGAAAGATGCCAAGGCCAGACCATAATATCTTGTATATATTCATCATTTTAGACTATTCAAGCTACATTCACAGTGTATTATCTCACATCAGAAACAAACTTATTACATAAACAGAATAAGAATTATCTCAGTTGATCAGAAGAAAATGGAGATACTAAGTAATTTATGTGAAAGGGGCTCAGTTGTGTCTGACTCTGCAACTTGAATTCTCCAGGCCAGAACACTGGCGTGGACAGCCTTTCCCTTCTACAGGGGATCTCCCCAACCCAGGGATCAAACCCAGGTCTTCTGCATAGCAGGCAGATTCTTTACCAGCTGAGCCACAAGGGAAGTCCAAGGATACTGGAGTGGTAACCTATCTCTTCTCTAGTGGATCTTCCTGACCCAGGAATTGAACTGGGGTCTCCTGTATTGCAGGCAGATTCTTTACCAACTGAGCTATTAGGGAAGCCCTTTATTTGATTTATGTGAAGCCCTTAATTTAATTTAATTTATTTAATTTATGTGAAGTTAAATAATAAGACATAGACCTAGATGTCCCAGTTCAGGTCTCTCCTCTCCAGTTCCCTGCAGGTTTATTATAGAGGCAAATAATTCTGCACTGGTATGAGAATAGCTGTTCTCTTTTGGTTGCATACTGTGTGTCTGCTACTGTGTAAAGTGTATGTTAGCCCATTTGTCTTACACAATAGCTCTAAAAGGTTTGCTTTTTCATCTTATTTGCATGATGAATAATTTGAGGTTTAGTTAGGTTTGGTAACTTGCTTAAGTTTACACCATTAATAAGTTTAGACTAAGATTTGTTTCTTTCCAGAGTACATATATGAACAACTATACTGTACTACCAGTGTTGTTCAGTATGATTTTTCCTTTTTTTAAAAAAAATATATTTATTTGGCTATGCTAGGTCTTATTTGTGGCACATGGGTTTTTTTTTTTTTTTTTGGTCCAGCATGTGGAATCTTTAGTTGTGGCATGTGGAATCTCAGTTCTTGACCAGGGATTGATTGTGTCTGAAATCTCATTGTCTCACTACTGAGGAGCCTTTAATAGATCACTCATAACTTAAACACAAGATACTCTATCTGTTCTCTGCTTTATTATGCAATTTTGTCTCCTGCCAATCCACCTCATGCTCTGCTCTAGCCACCCTGGGGTTTGGTAGTTTTCCAATGCTGCTTTATGTGTGTGTATTTCCGGTTCTTCAGATTACATCTCTACACTGCCACCCGCCTCCTCCTCCAGCCCCAACCTGGCCCCTATTTAATTCTTTTTCTTTAAAACTCCCTTCAAGAATATTGCTTCTGAGCTCCCCAAACACTCAAAACATGGTCTGTCATGGCCCCTATCACTGTTGTTGATAACTGACTTTCCTCTCAACTTTTTTTATGAACTATTTGGTAGAAAGCACCATTTCTTATGTGTATTTATTTCTCCAATGCTTAGCTCAGATCCTGGCATATGATGGCAAGCCAATAAAGTTGGATGAGAGTAGTAGTAGTGCACAAATTTGGGGACTGAGTAGATATGGAAAGTAAATAAGAGAGAAGAGTGAAAGATGATTCCAGGATATCTTCTTTGGGTAGCTAGAAAGATCTTTATGGTATTAACTGGAACAAGAGGCTTGAGAGAATGATAATGAATCTGGTTGTAAGAAAGAACATTGGTAAATTTGGGCTTGCTCATGACTAAAGAACAGCAATCTTCAACCAACTAAATATTATGTATCTGGTAGAATAGTTAGAAATTTAGGTTTAAGGACAAAAAGCCTGAAAAAGTTCTGTTATCTTTTGTAATTGTAAAATAAATAGACCTTAAGTTTCTCTTTAATGCATATGTTTTGCAAATGAAAGAGTGGGCTGGCTTGCTCACTCAGACTGTAGGTTTTCCTCCATTACCTCTTTTGACATTGCTCATGCAGAAGTAGAAATTGACTCTACACTTTATGAGCAGCTGATCTGCAGCAAGTGAGTACACTTTATGAGTTTGGCTGAAATGGAATGCTGTGTGCAAATGGAATGTCTTTTGGTAGCTAAATGGATCTTAATAACTGTGTAAATATCATTCATTGAATTAGTGAACTAGCAGTAGTTTGCTTTAAGATGCTTATGCCTTTGGTTTATAAGCCTTATTATCCATGCAGAAAATTTTTTATGCAACTGGACTTTCTGTTTTTATATTCTAGACTGGAGACCCAGTGTAGACTGGAAACAAAGAACAGAGGATAGAGTCCTGTGATGAATAAACTTGCTTTGTGAGAATTATAGAGATAAAGGAGAAGGATAGATAATATACAGTTAATCATTTTGCTTTTTATGGAATGGACCTGTCTGGTTATTTCACTACTATTTTATCTCTGACATGCATGCATATCTTTTGGCAAAATGTGGCCACGATGAATTTTACTTCCACAAGGATTTTGAAAATACAGCATTTCTCTTTAATTCTCTGGCAGAGGGGCTTGTTAGCAGAGATTTGTTGTTGCTCAGTTGTTCAGTTGTGTCTGACTCTTTGTGATCCCATGGGCTAGAATTCTCTAACAGAGAACTTACAGCGAATTCAGTGTAAACAGAAGAAAGTAAGCTCGTTGCTGGGAAGTAGAACTCTGTCAGGCAAGTGTTGGATGGCAACAATATTTTTGCCTTCCCAGATCTTCCTGGGAGCACTTCACTGAATGATTAAATATGAGTGTTCTGAAATAGGGACTGTTTCTGTTATGGGCTGAATTATGTCCCTGCCAAAAGTCGTCTGCTGAAGTCCTACTTTCAAAATGTGACTGTATTTGGAGATAGGGGCTTCCCTGGTGGCTCAGAGGTTAAAGCATCTGCCTGGAATGCTGGAGACCCAGGTTCGATCCCTGGGTCGGGAAGATCCCCTGGAGAAGGAAATGGCAACCCACTCCAGTACTCTTGCCTGGAGAATCTTATGGAGGGAGGAGCCTGGTAGGCTATAGTCCATGGGGTCGCAAAGAGTCGGACACGNGTTAAAGCATCTGCCTGGAATGCTGGAGACCCAGGTTCGTTCCCTGGGTCGGGAAGATCCCCTGGAGAAGGAAATGGCAACCCACTCCAGTACTCTTGCCTGGAGAATCTCATGGAGGGAGGAGCCTGGTAGGCTATAGTCCATGGGGTCGCAAGGAGTTGGGACACGACTGAGCGACTTCACTTCACTTCACTTCTAAAATGACAACATAAGTGATAGCAGTTTATGTGACAAAGTTAACATCTTTTTCTACAATGCTAATTCATCCGATATAATATCATTAAATGTTTGGACATGATAAGTAAATTTCATAATTTATTTTCAACTCTGTTTCAGCACAGTGAAGCTTTCTCAAACTTAGTTTAAAAAAAGACTATCGAAGAGCTACACTGACTAAAAAAAGATGTGTCTCATTTGGCATCACTGTTAACAGGACATCAACCATGTGAAAATCCTGTTTATAATAGCACAATTTATGATTTTACTGAAAGAAAGATAAGAAAAATCGATCCTTTAGAATAATTATGCAAAAAATTATGAATCACACAGGTCATTATTTTATTATCCATCCAAGCATTGCCAACTCAACTTGATGCCAGGAATGAACAAGGATAATTGAAAGTGAAAGTTGCTCAGTTGTGTCTGACTCTTTGCGACCCCATAGACTACATAGTCCATGGAATTCTCTAGGCCAGAATACTGCAGTGGATAGCCTTTCCCTTCTCCAGGGGATATTCCCAACCCAGGGATGGAACCCAGGTCTCCCACATCGCAGGTGGATTCTTTACCAGCTGAGCCACAAGGGAAGCCCAAGATAATTACATTTCATCATATATGATATTTTGCCAACTTCAGTCATATAAAAACCCGTAACTTTATGCATGATGTCTATTCTTGTGGTTATGAAGACATTTTTGTCAAACTGGACTTATAAATTTTAAATATTTCGACATATTGCCTATGGTTCTTCCACAAGCTATCCTGGCCTTGATGCTTCTAAAGGAGGGAAGGAATTGGCTCCCCTGGCTAGGTTGTTATGGGACTCACAGAAAATAGTGGATTTATATAGGCTGTAAAGTACCATATAAATTTGGTTATCATTACAGGCATATTTCTGAGTTTACACTGTGCTACACTGAACCAAACACATGTATATTATATTATCACAGTCAAGATTCATTTAGATTCCATATAATGGTAAGTCTCTCTTGGTGGTAAATGTTGTGGAAGTATTAGAATAAGTTCCCAAAGGAGATCTGTTAATCAGTTAATTAAAAGAATATATGTCTTTGATCATTTAATTACAGCCAAATTATGAAGAGTATGTGAAGAACATCCTTGGAGTTTACTTTTACTTTGAGGATAATTGCTTTACAATGTTGAGGTGGTCTCTGTCATACATCAATGTGAATCAGTCATAATCATATATAGATATCTCGTTCCTCTTGAAACTCCATCTCCATTCCATTCCACCCCTCTAGTTCATCATCCCTTTTACTTTATAATTATTTGGAATTTCCCTGAGATGATAAAAAGCCGTGCTATCTTTGTATCTCTTGTTATTCAGTTAATGGCATTACTTTTTGCCTCACTGCCCAAAACTACAAGTCATCTGTGACTCTTCCTCCTCTTCCCCATAAATAATCAGTCACCAAGTGCTATTCATTCCCTGCCCTACACATCTCTCAAATCTATTGTTTTGCCCCATTATTGTTGCATTCCAGGCATCCGTCATTTCTTCTCAGCCACAGCCTCTCTGCTTCCAACCTCACCATCCCGACACGGCATCCTCTGCCTTCAAACCCTTCGATGACTTCTTATCACACTCAGGACAGAGCCCAAAGTGCTCAAAGTGACCAGATGGCCCCTGCCTCCCTCTCCACCTCATCTCTCACTCATCTTTCTCTGAAGTCCAACTTGAAAAGCCATGCTCTCTCTTGTCCTCCCCTTCCCTTCTGGAAGAAGCTTACAGAGGCAGGTTTTTAACTTTACCTTCAGAGGGCACTAGAAGGGGTGTGTGTCTGTGATTTTACTTTAAGTTGTTCTTACCTTCACAGGGCATTGGAAGGGTGTGTGTGTGTGTGNCTCATCTTTCTCTGAAGTCCAACTTGAAAAGCCATGCTCTCTCTTGTCCTCCCCTTCCCTTCTGGAAGAAGCTTACAGAGGCAGGTTTTTAACTTTACCTTCAGAGGGCACTAGAAGGGGTGTGTGTCTGTGATTTTACTTTAAGTTGTTCTTACCTTCACAGGGCATTGGAAGGGTGTGTGTGTGTGTGTGATTTTACTTTAAATTGTTCTTACCATCGCCTTTTTTTGCAGAATACTCTGGACTGTCTTTTTGGATACTGTTGGTATTCTTATACTCCATCTCCCAGGCTACCAGTTTGCAAGGCTCCCAGGCAGCTAAAGTAACATGAGAGCCGCAATTCTATTTCCCTGTCTCTTCTTCCTTCCTTCCCTCCTACTCCTGTTTCAGTCTGTGGCTAGCCATCACTTCCATCAGCCTGTTGTCTCCTTGTCGTTCATCTTCCTCCAACCGCCTGCCCAGCCTTGTCCTCAGTGCCAAGTCTCCATGGTTGAACTGGGAAAATATAAATTATCTGATGTACCTCAATACTATCCCTGCTGTGTACTTCCATTAGTCTTCTGGTTTAGACATATTCAATGCTCCCTGTTTACAAGGGCAGCCAATTAAAAAGGGCTGAAGCCACTAATTCCAACCCCACATGGGCCATGGCCTCTGCTCACCATGTGCCCCTCTGACCAGACCACCCTCTCCCCACCCTCCTCCCCCAGCCCACTCTGTATTTTGCTACCTACTACTACCTCTTGGCATTTGTGCAGAGTAGGTAGATACAGCAAAGTGCTTCCAAACAAACCTGAAATGTATTTGCCTAGCCTGTATTAAACATTATTTAAAAGCAGAGACATTACTTTGCCAACAAAGGTCCATCTAGTCAAGGCTATGGTTTTTCCTGTGGTCATGTGAAAGTTGGACTGTGAAGAAAGCTGAGTGCTGAAGAATTGATGCTTTTGAACTGTGGTGTTGGAGAAGACTCTTGAGAGTCCCTTGGACTGCAATGAGATCCAACCAGTCCATCCTAAAGAAAATCAGTCCTGGGTGTTCTTTGGAAGGACTGATGCTAAAGCTGAAATTCCAGTACTTTGGCCACCTCATGCGAAGAGTTGACTCGTTGGAAAAGACCCTGATGCTGGGAGGGATTGGGGGCAGGAGGAGAAGGGGACGACAGAGGATGAGATGGCTGGATGGCATCACCAACTCGATGGATGCGAGTTTGAGTGAACTCCGGGAGATGGTGATGGACAGGGAGGCCTGGTGTGCTGCAATTCATGGGCTCGCAAAAGTCAGACACGACTGAGCGACTGGACTGAACTGAACTGAACTGAACTGAATCCCCTCAATTAGAACTTCCATTTACCCTCACACCAAAGTGGGTTTGTTTTTGTTGTTTATTTTGGAAGTGTCTGTTTCCTGTTTCTCCTGTCTTCCCCAACTCTTAAAAATAACTTCTTTCTCCTTTCCTTTCCAGTAACCAGTTTACCTCTTTCCCACTCCCCCAACTGTACACTCACTGGAGTGCATTCTCAACTCCATCAAGCGTGGAAATTAAGGATGGTTCAGAGACTAATCTTTGATCTTTGGAAAAACCCCAGACTCTCCCAGTCCCCTACCTTTCTCTGCAGAAATTGCTCCCAAATTTTTGACTAGTTTACAGCCATTCTAGCTACTAAATTGTTGATTTTTTTGGTTTAGTAAGAGGATTTTACAATCAACTAATATTTACTACCACAACCTTTTCTGAAAGAGAAGGTGCAGGGAAGGTGGGGAGGGGCGCATATAATCTCTTAAAATATCTCAGCAGTTCTTAAAATGAAATCAGTGTAGCTTTATAAACAACCTGACACTTGATCCTTACTTTTCTTCCCTAAAACAAGCACTTGGGAAGTAGTTCTGGCTGATCCACCCAGTCACCTAAGCAATTATGTTATTCAGTCATTCATTGATTCCTCAGAAATCAAGTTATCTAGTGTGTGCTGGGTGGCGTGAAGTCGAGTCCCTGAACTCATATTTAACTCAGCAAAAGTTTCCAAGCACCTACTATGCTACATTTTGGAGAAATAAGAGACCAAAAGCAATCTTCATTCTCAAAGCATGTATAGTCCAATAAGGGAAAAAAATAAAGAGTGAGAGGGTCTCAACTGAAAGATCTACATATTATGTCTATACTTCATAGGTCTTCAAAACACTTTAATTTGATATGTGTGCAAATTTGACATTTGTATCAATTTCTCATTATGATACCAGACAGAAATAGTTTTCTAAAATTTAGGAAACTTATAAGGCTAAAGGCAAGGGAGACTTTTTGGCAACCATCATTTGAAATGGTTTAAAGTATAACAAGCATTTATTAGGCATTCGTTACTGGACAGCAATCCAGGAAAGTCACATTTTTTTCCCCTTTGAAAAAAAACTTTTTTTTTTCTTTTTACTAATACACCTATACTTTCACAGCTGGTTAGACACCTTGTCCACCTACTCCATCACTGCCATAAAACATCTATGGTGATAACAAATGTTATTCACACTTTTTTTTTAATTAAGAGGAAATTCAGTTAGAATTCTCCAATTGCAGTTTTAGCTTATTTGTTTATAAACAGTGCCACTCTGAGGACATACAAAGCAGTAAGTAATCATTTATCCCTTATCACAAAGCCAATTTGATTATTAGAATCTTACAGACATTACGGGACATAAAAACTCCAAACCTCCACATTCATATTGCAAAACCCACAGGCCCCAAGAGAGAAAGCACATGCCAAGGGTAACCAAAAAGCCACAAACCAACAAGGAGTTGCTAGCAGGCCAACTTTAGGTCCTCAATGCAAATTTCAAAAACTGAGGTCATTTGGCCCTTCCTACATTTATAAACATTTATAAGAACACTTACTACATACCAGCTATCATTCTGGTGCTTCAGTACTGTGGAAAGCCTTCTGTTGTTACTGTTTTTAAAAGCAAAAGCTACTGCTTAGTTTTGTTTCCCTGGTTTCGCCTCTGTGTTTACTTCACCAGGGACCCCAGTCACAGAATTCCAGAGGGAAGGGTCCTTCCTTGTGAAATGAGGGCTCTGCTATAGGTCTGTGCCAAGGCAGGTGCGCACGTTTCCTCCCAACCGGTCTGTGTCATTCAGAAGGAAGCCAAAAAACAGAGCCTAAAGCAGAAGCAGTTATCAGCTGCCAATGTTTCCACCAAGACGGACACACGAGTGACTCCTTGGAGCAATGCTCCTTGTCTACAGTCTCAGGCAGCATTTCCTGACAACCGTCACTACTCCTTTTCCCTACAGGAGAGCTGATATACTTCAAGCCTTCATCTTACAGATAGTGCAACTAAAGCTTACCTCTGGGGGTAAGCAGCCCCAGAGGTGAGAATGGGGATTTGAAAAAGTAAGTAATCCCAGGCCTCACTAGAGCCCTATTTACTCAGTCTTCTGGGATGAGGGCTCAGGAAAGTGCATTTGTGACAACTCTCAGGAGTACTTCTAACACAAGAAGCCAGGCGTGGCATAGGGACCAGCTCTGAGGACATCAGATGGAGTAGGGAGATGGGGAATACAAAGCTGCTGAGACTCGATAACAGGCAAGGTTTCTGACTTTCAGGCTATGAGTTAAATTTTAAACTTTCAGGGGCCCCTAAGGTCTGAAGCATCCCAACCAAGCCATATATAAGAAAGGTCAGAATTAATAACTCAGAGACGGGGTCCAGATCACCAAACCACAAGGAGGAAAATAACACAGTAATTACAGGCAGTAAAGAGGTCACTGTGTATTGTGGGCAGGGGTAGGGAGTGGAAACAATTTACTCCTCAATACTGATTTCATTAACAGTGAATCACTTTTGCAGACTGGACTCATTTGCAATCATAATTGGACCGATCACATAACCCGGGGTTATATTTCAGCCACAGAGAGTGAGGAATGCTGCAATGGTGAGGCCAGATGAAGACCTCAGTTTGATTTCATTCATCACCCTCTGACAACTAGGTGTGACTCCTACAGGAGAATTTTCCTACACTGAGCTACCTTGGTTGTTCTCAGATTGGTTGTAGGATTTAAAAAAAAAAAAATTGTACTGAAAAGCTGCAGCTTCACTGTGTGTGAGAACACAGATTGCGACAGCCTTTTTGGAGGACTGTCAATATCCATCAGAATTTAAAATAACCATAAGCTCTGATACAGGAGTTAAGACTCCTAGGAATTTATCCTACAGAATCTATCTACACAAACTGACAGAGATATAAGTAGGCACAAACAGTTTTATTGGAACATTTTTGAACAATAGAAACGGAAAATAATCCAAATATTCATCAATAAGCGAATGCTTAAATTACGTCAGCTATTTAAAAAGAGCTAGATCTACACAATACTTTCACGGGGCATGCACAACATGTAAAATGAATAGCACTGATAGTATGACTCCATTTTGTCTCATAAAAACCAAATATAAGTTGAGTACATTGTGTATGATTTCTATGTGCCTCTATGTATTGGGTGGAGAAGGAAATGGCAGCCCACTCCAGTGTTCTTGCCTGGAGAATCCCAGGGANCCAGGAAAGTCACATTTTTTTCCCCTTTGAAAAAAAACTTTTTTTTTTCTTTTTACTAATACACCTATACTTTCACAGCTGGTTAGACACCTTGTCCACCTACTCCATCACTGCCATAAAACATCTATGGTGATAACAAATGTTATTCACACTTTTTTTTTAATTAAGAGGAAATTCAGTTAGAATTCTCCAATTGCAGTTTTAGCTTATTTGTTTATAAACAGTGCCACTCTGAGGACATACAAAGCAGTAAGTAATCATTTATCCCTTATCACAAAGCCAATTTGATTATTAGAATCTTACAGACATTACGGGACATAAAAACTCCAAACCTCCACATTCATATTGCAAAACCCACAGGCCCCAAGAGAGAAAGCACATGCCAAGGGTAACCAAAAAGCCACAAACCAACAAGGAGTTGCTAGCAGGCCAACTTTAGGTCCTCAATGCAAATTTCAAAAACTGAGGTCATTTGGCCCTTCCTACATTTATAAACATTTATAAGAACACTTACTACATACCAGCTATCATTCTGGTGCTTCAGTACTGTGGAAAGCCTTCTGTTGTTACTGTTTTTAAAAGCAAAAGCTACTGCTTAGTTTTGTTTCCCTGGTTTCGCCTCTGTGTTTACTTCACCAGGGACCCCAGTCACAGAATTCCAGAGGGAAGGGTCCTTCCTTGTGAAATGAGGGCTCTGCTATAGGTCTGTGCCAAGGCAGGTGCGCACGTTTCCTCCCAACCGGTCTGTGTCATTCAGAAGGAAGCCAAAAAACAGAGCCTAAAGCAGAAGCAGTTATCAGCTGCCAATGTTTCCACCAAGACGGACACACGAGTGACTCCTTGGAGCAATGCTCCTTGTCTACAGTCTCAGGCAGCATTTCCTGACAACCGTCACTACTCCTTTTCCCTACAGGAGAGCTGATATACTTCAAGCCTTCATCTTACAGATAGTGCAACTAAAGCTTACCTCTGGGGGTAAGCAGCCCCAGAGGTGAGAATGGGGATTTGAAAAAGTAAGTAATCCCAGGCCTCACTAGAGCCCTATTTACTCAGTCTTCTGGGATGAGGGCTCAGGAAAGTGCATTTGTGACAACTCTCAGGAGTACTTCTAACACAAGAAGCCAGGCGTGGCATAGGGACCAGCTCTGAGGACATCAGATGGAGTAGGGAGATGGGGAATACAAAGCTGCTGAGACTCGATAACAGGCAAGGTTTCTGACTTTCAGGCTATGAGTTAAATTTTAAACTTTCAGGGGCCCCTAAGGTCTGAAGCATCCCAACCAAGCCATATATAAGAAAGGTCAGAATTAATAACTCAGAGACGGGGTCCAGATCACCAAACCACAAGGAGGAAAATAACACAGTAATTACAGGCAGTAAAGAGGTCACTGTGGATTGTGGGCAGGGGTAGGGAGTGGAAACAATTTACTCCTCAATACTGATTTCATTAACAGTGAATCACTTTTGCAGACTGGACTCATTTGCAATCATAATTGGACCGATCACATAACCCGGGGTTATATTTCAGCCACAGAGAGTGAGGAATGCTGCAATGGTGAGGCCAGATGAAGACCTCAGTTTGATTTCATTCATCACCCTCTGACAACTAGGTGTGACTCCTACAGGAGAATTTTCCTACACTGAGCTACCTTGGTTGTTCTCAGATTGGTTGTAGGATTTAAAAAAAAAAAAATTGTACTGAAAAGCTGCAGCTTCACTGTGTGTGAGAACACAGATTGCGACAGCCTTTTTGGAGGACTGTCAATATCCATCAGAATTTAAAATAACCATAAGCTCTGATACAGGAGTTAAGACTCCTAGGAATTTATCCTACAGAATCTATCTACACAAACTGACAGAGATATAAGTAGGCACAAACAGTTTTATTGGAACATTTTTGAACAATAGAAACGGAAAATAATCCAAATATTCATCAATAAGCGAATGCTTAAATTACGTCAGCTATTTAAAAAGAGCTAGATCTACACAATACTTTCACGGGGCATGCACAACATGTAAAATGAATAGCACTGATAGTATGACTCCATTTTGTCTCATAAAAACCAAATATAAGTTGAGTACATTGTGTATGATTTCTATGTGCCTCTATGTATTGGGTGGAGAAGGAAATGGCAGCCCACTCCAGTGTTCTTGCCTGGAGAATCCCAGGGACAGGGGAGCCTGGTGGGCTGCCGTCTATGGGGTCACACAGAGTCAGACACGACTGAAGCGACTTTGCTGCTGCTGCTGCTATGTATTGGGTTGGCCAAAAAGTTCGGTTGGGTATTTTCAAAAACCTGACTGACCTTTTTGGCCAACCTAATACATATTGATGATCATCTGTACTCAATGTCTACCAACAGACATATGTATAATATGTGTTTGTAAATGCCTACAAAAAGTCTGAAAAGATACACTTACTGTTCATAATAGTTACCTCCTAGCACAGATTTGGGAGAAGGCACTGGCACCCTACTCCAGTACTCCTGCCTGGAAAATCCCATGGATGGAGGAGCCTGGTAAGCTGTGGTCCATGGGGTTGCAAACGGTCGGACATGACTGAGCGACTTCACTTTCACTTTTCACTTTCATGCACCAGAGAAGGAAATGGCAACCCACTCCAGTGTTCTTGCCTGGAGAATCCCAGGGATGGGAGAGCCTAGTGGGCTGCCATCTGTGGGGTCGCACAGAGTTGGACACGACTGAAGCGATTTAGCAGCAACAGCAGCAGCACAGATTTAAGACCAGAATTCCAGAATGAAGGACACTTTGCATGTTTTTCAGTCTCTAGTTTTACCCGATGCATTTTATTGCTCTTATAATTTAAAAAAAATAAAGGTTTTTCTAATGGAACTTAATGGACTTATTCAGTTCAGTTCAGTCGCTCAGTCGTCTCCCACTCTTTGCGACCCCATGAATCGCAGCACACCAGGCCTCCCTGTCTATCACCAACTCCCGGAGTTCACTCAGACTCACGTCCATCGAGTCAGTGATGCCATCCAGCCATCTCATCCTCTGTCGTCCCCTGCTCCTCCTGCCCCTAATCCCTCCCAGCATCAGAGTCTTTTCCAATGAGTCAACTCTTCGCATGAGGTAGCCAACTTATTAATAAGATACTTACTAATAAAGGCAGTAGAAATTTGGGAACTAATCAGAGTAATAAGATGAGAGATCATTCTAAAACCCCTCCTCCCTTCCAAAGGTTCTCATCTCCACCAGCTCTTTAAAAAGCACAAGACTGGATAGGACAAATACTTAAGATAAATTTTTCCTATGGAATAAACATTTGCACATTCTTCTTTATCTTTTCCCGCTTGCCTCCCCAAATCCACAGTACCCCTCAATGAAAAGTTCTCCAACTTTAGGGATCATTTGTACAAAAACAGCAAAAACCAAAACCAATCTGGCCACTAGAGGGGGAACATTACATATAAAACCATTTCAAGTTGCCATGGATGGAGGTACCAGGGCTGGCTCCAAAAGAGACCAACGCTAACAGCCCAGAAGCAGTAATCAACATGATTCACCCCTTGGCTTGCCTAATATATCCTCGAGCAAGAGTTTGTTAATAAATACAAAACTACAAATGTGAATGTGGTTTCCACATTAATGGAGGTTTTTATTTTTTTTCCTCCCCACCAAACTGAATATTTACAAATGTTCTGAAACAGAAGAAAATGCTAAGTTGGAAGCTGTCCTGAAATCACGTCTTAAGAAACAATACCCAGTTTTCAGTCCCTTGGCAGAGTTAGGGGTAGCGAGTAAGAAACCCACAAAGACCAGGGAATTGACTCTTATCAAGGAAGTCCGCCCATATACTTTTTCAGAGCACTATTTAACAAGCATGGTGCAGGACCCTTTTCCTTTCGCTCTTCATACATGATCTCAGTTGTCTTATCAGCTGTAATTTTTTCATAAATTTGAGCTTGGTATGAATGAGCTGATAATGTACCCTTTGATCTGCATTATTTCCAGCAGATGAGTGTTTCCCACACTCAGCCTTCTCCTACCTCACCCCTAAAAATTCACTTCTTTATGGAAAGATAATCACTTTGTGAAAACAAGCATCACACTTTGGGAAAGAAAAGGATGTGAAGAGAAACACGTAGTCCTAACCTTGGAAGTCTCACTGGCATATTGAAGATGATGGAAAGCCGGTAAAGATTTGCAAGCAGATCACCCTACACTGGGGCTTCCCTGGTAGCTCAACTGGTAAAGAGTCCACCTGCAATGTGGGAGACCTGGGTTCGATCCCTAGGTTGGAAAGATCCCCTGGAGGAGGGCATGGCAACCCACTTCAATATTCTTGCCTGGAGAATCCCCATGGAGAGAGGAGCCTGGCAGGCTACAGTCTATGGGTTTGCAGAGTCCGACGTGACTAAGCACAGCACAACACCCTATACTGACGGTTTTAACACTCCTGCCTTAATTCTACCTTTTCTAAAAGTATTTCCATTTAATCTTCAAAATCTGAAAAACAAACTGGTTAAGGAACTCGCCTAAAGTCACATATCAAGCAACCAGTAGGAGAACAATTTAAACTGAGACAGTCTGGCTCCAGGGTCATTCTTAACTACTGTCATTTGTAACTACTAAGCCATTCCACCTCCTCGATCTTGCCTTTTTCCTCCTTGAGGCTACCTTTCGCCCCAGTAATCTCCCCTCCTCAATCCACCCCTCCCCACCCCAAACTTAGTTTAAAACCACGGATCTAGTGAAGTGGTAGAGAGACCTGAAGTCACAAAAACGGTGTGAGTCCTGGTCCTGCTTCATTCAGCTATGTCACCTGGATGCCTCGCAAACACCGAGCCCTAGCTTCCTAAGTCCACAGTGGGAATACTAACCAAAAATAACCAAAATAATTGCTTCTTCCCAAGATCATCTGCAGATCAAATTAGATCATGTACATAAAACAACTGGCATAGTATCTGGCTAAGGAGTGCCTAAAACTATTGACTGGAAAACAAACCAGGCAAGAAGGTAGAACCATCACAATTTACAGCACAACGAAGATGAATTCCACCAGTAGAAAGTCAGCTGTTTCACGAAAGGAACACTGAGACCTTCCTCAATTGCTTATGAAACCACCACCATCAGAGGCGGCAGACAGTTGGCAGGCAGGGTCCCAAGACCACATCACCTTGAGCAGAGGCTGCAACAGTGGGGGAGCTTACACTGTGTGTACCTGATATTCCAAAGCTTGTCTGGGGAATTCTATTGATATATCAGAGTATTCTGACCACAGGGTGGTACAGGGCCATCCACGCAGAACTGCCTCTCAGGAGCCAACTCCATTACCAGCATCTCTGTGGAAATGTGACAACCCATGGTGGGGCTACCTGCCTGTACTCCTCCCCAACGCCTCCTCTTTCTGACCCTTCCAGGTGGCTGCTTCAACTAAATCACTGGTGGGTCTTCATAGAGCCAGGGCAGCAAATTCTCCTCTGCATTTACTAGGTATCCCGGAATGAAGAGGAAGGAAGCGGTTCTTAACAGATTGTTTTACTTTATCCTGCGGCCATTTACACTCAGTCCTTCTGGAGTGTCCTCTGAAGACA
>SJYX01001169.1:0-11682 GCA_006410675.1 Oreotragus oreotragus | reverse complement strand
GCATCTGTGGCCCAGGGTTGCATTCTCTGGGTGTTACACTTAGAAACTTTGACTCTGGACTCAATTCAGGTTTCATACCTTGGCAGTGTGGTCCAGGGTTGAACACCATAGGTGCCTCACACTGATTCTCTGTGCTTAGTCTCACCTCAGATCCCATATGTTGACATTTTTTCCCTGAAGTCAGCTCAAATGATTTTGCTCCTTTCAGACCTTGGCAATGTGGTCCAGGGTTGAACAACATAGATGTCTCACTCTGAAGCTCTTTCCCTGAATTTAACTTAGAAGATTCCATACGTTGAAATTTTGAAACTGAAGTTAATTCAGAAGAGCTTGTACCTTGCAAATGTGACCCAGGCTTGCATCCATTTGGATTTACACACTGAAGTTTTGGTTCTGAAATGAATGCAGAAGAATTCACACCTTGCAAATCTGGCCCAATGCAGAGCACCTTAGATTTTCTGCCTTGAAGCTCCGTACTGGGATTCAACTTTGAAGATTTTTTATCTTGCACTTGTGACCAAGTGTTGAATGGCGTATAATTCACACACTGAAGTTGTGGCCCTGGCTTCAGTTTAGAGCATCTCCCACCTTGTAATTTAGGCTCATGGTTGAATTCTTGCAATTTCTCCTCTGAAAGCTTCATTTCTGTGCTCAACTCAGATTTTACCTCTTGTAACTGTGGTCCAGGATTGAACTCTAAAGATTGAATACCTTGGTGACTTGTTCCCAGACTCAAATCAGAAGATTTCATATCTTGTAGCTGTTGGTCAGGACTGAATTCCAAAGACTTCACATTTTTAAGCTTTGCCCCTTTGCATGATTCTGAAGATTTTATATGTTGTGAATGTGTCCTAGGACTGAATGCCGTGACTTTTACATTTTGAAGCTCTTCCCATGGGTTCAACTTACACGATTTCTCATCTTGCTTTTGCTTTCTAGCATTGCTCTTAGATGATATTTCACTGTGAATCTTTGATTCCAAGGCCAACTTACAGGATTTTGCAACCTGAAATTCTAGGCTAGGATTGACTTCTGTAGAGTTCATCAGTTGAAGCTTTATAGACCCAGAAGATTTTGCACCTTGCAACTCTGCCACAGGGTTGAATTCCATAGATTTCACACCTTCAAGGTGTGACTTTGATGTCAACATAGATAATTTTCTATCTTGTAACTGTGGAGCTGAGTTGAACCCCAAAGATTTCACATCTTGTACCTTTGTACCAAGAGTCAATTCAAAAGGTTTCATATCTTGCCACATTGGCCTGGTGATGAATTCTATAGATTCTCCACTTTGAAGCTTTGTCTTTGGTGTTAATTCTGAGGATGCCATACCTTGCAGATGTGGAACAACAGATTTCAAATCTTGAAGCCTCCACCCTAGCCTCAAATCAGATTTCTCACCCTGTCTCTGTGGTTGAGGGTTGAACTCCACTGATTTCACACCTTGAAGTTCCCTCTTCTGGGTTAAATCAGATTTCCCACATTGTAACTTCAGTCCATGATTAAACTCTAAAGATTTTTCATCTTGAAGCTTTGTCCCTTGAATCAATTCAGAACATTTTTTACTTTGTATCTGTGGTTCAGAGTTGAACATTGATTTCGCTTCCTGAAGCACTGTCCCTAAGACTGCTTCAGAAGATTTCATACCTTGAAAGTGTGGTCTAGAACTTAACCCTTTAGATTTTACATCTTGAAGCTTTATACCCATGATCAGTTCAGAACATTTCATATCTTGTTGTTGGCCTGAGTCTGAGTCTACTGATCTCACAACTGGAATCTTCCTCCTCAGAGTTAAATCAGATTTTGCACCTTGTAACTTTGGACTAGGTTTCAGGTCTACAGACTTCATACCTTGAAGCTTCTCCCTTGGGATAACTTCAGATAATTTCACACCCTGCAAGTCTGATCCAGACCTGAAATTCATAGATTTTACACCTTGAAGCTTTATACCCGTGATCCACTTGGAAGAGTTTATATCTTGCAAATGTGGACCTGACTTGAATTCCACTGATTTCACTTTTTGAAGCTTTGTCCCCAGTGTCAACTCAGATTTCACACCTTGCAATGGTGGCCCAGATTTGGACTTTACAGATTCTACATCTTGTAAATTTGAGTCTGAGATTAATTGAGAAGATTTCTCTCCTTGAAATTGTGACTCAGAGTTGAACACCAGTTTCACATTTTGAAGTTTTGACGTCGGGATCAGCTCAGAAGATTTCAGAACTTGCAACTGGGGACAGGGGCTAAATTCTTTATGTTTTACATCTTGAAGCTTGGCCTTTGAGGTCCACCCAGAAGAGTTTACACCTTGTAACAATGACCCAGGGTCAAAATCTGTATATTTGATACCTTGAGTCTTTGTCCCCACAGTCAATTTAGAAAACATTGTACCTTGCAACTGTGAGCCAGGGATTAGCTCAGTAACTTTCTTATCTTGGGACTTTGTCTCAAACGGTGGCTTAGAAGATTTTAGACCTTGCCACTGTGGCCCAGTGTTGAAATCCTCAGATTTCACACCCTGAAGCTTTGGCTGAAGAGTCAACTCAGACGACTTCATACTTTTCAAGTGTAGTGGGGAGTTCAACTCTATAGTTTTATCACTTTGTAATTGTGACCCTTGGCTTAATATCTCAGATTTTACCTCAGGAAACTGTGGCTCTTGTGTAAGTAGTGGAGATTTCACACCTTGAACCTGTGTTCCTGGGGCTGACTGTAATGGTTTCACTTCTTGACTCCATGGTCCTAGGGTCAATGAAGGAGATTCGCCACCTTGCAAGTTAAGCCTAGATTTGAACATCATAGATTTTATATCACAGAGCTTTGACTTGGAAGTCAAGTCACATGATTTCATTCTGCTAAACTGTAGACAGGGTTTCACATTGAGACCTTGAGCCTGAGACTCTTGGAGTGATGTCAAAGATTGTACATCTTGAAGCTTTGGCCCTGGGGTCGATATAGATGACTTCATATCTCTTAACTGTTTTAACTCTGTTGGTTTGACATACTGAGGTTGCAACTCAAGATTTAGCAGAGATTTCACACCTTGAAACACTGGTGCAGGCATCCACTGAACAGTTTTCATACTTCCAAACTGTGACTTTTGGTTTAACTCCACAATTTTCATACCTTGAAACTGTGGCTCTGAGGTTGATGCCAAAAGTTTTCCTTCTTGCATCTGTGGTCCTGGGGACAACTCAGGAGTTTTCACCCTCTTCAACTGTGGCCCGAGGTTGAACTTCATATATGTTGTACCTTGAATTTTTGGCCCCAGATGCAATGCAGATGACTTCGCATCTCTTAACTGTGTTGAATATTTCAACTCTAGAAATTCGCCACCTTGAGGTTGTGACTTAAGATTTAACCCTGCAGATTTCACATCTTGGAACTCATATCCTGGTATCCACTGAATATGTTTCATACTCTCAAGCTGTGGCTCATGTTTAAACTCAGCAGTTTTCACACCTTGAACCTGTGGCTCTGAAGTTGACTGTGAAGATTTTACTTGGTGTAACTGTGGTCCTGGGGTCAACTTGGGAGACTTCATACTTTGCAACTGTGGTTCAAGTTTTAACTTTTTAGATTTTACGCCTTGAATATTTGATTCTGGAGTCAATTCAGATGATTCCTTACCTTTCAACTGTAATTCAAAGTTGAGATCTACTAACTTTCCATCTTTAAATTTTAGCTCTGGAATTAACTCCCAAGACATCCCATCTTCTGACTTAGACCCTCTCTTCAATGACTCTGAATTCACACATTGCTGCTCTGGTGAGATTACAGATATCTCACCAACCTGTTTTGGCCCAGGAGTTAAGTTCACAATTGCCCTCTCTTGAAACTGTTGCTTTGGGGCTAAATCCACAGATTTTACTCCTTGAAACTTTTGTCTTCTGCTTGCATTCACAGATTTTACTACCTGCTTCTTTAGCCTTGAGGTCGACTTCATAGGTTTTGCGAATTGCAGCTCTTGATCTGGAGCCTCCTCTACAAGTTTTAAATTTTGAAGCTTTGGACATGGGGTTAGCTGCAAATTTTTCACATCTTGCATTTGGGGCTTTGTCAAATTTGTCAATTCCCAAGGTTTCATACCTTGCAGTTGAGGCCCTTGGAGCAATGACCATGGTGCCAAAAACACAGAATTCTCATCTTGCATCCTTGGCCCAAGTTTCAATTCTACAGCTTTCACATCTTGCAGTTGCGTTCTTGGGATGAATGTTACAGTTTTTAATCCTTGATTTCTTAAGGACAGTGCTAACACATCAGATTTCACACCTTGAAGCTTGGAATCTGAGGTGAGTTTCACAGATTTGACATCATCTCTCTGTGGTCCTGAGGTTATCTCCACAGATTTTTTACCTTCCAACTGTGGACTTGGGGTTACCAATGTAGATTTCATACCTCTTGGATGTTGTCCTGGAGTTAAGACTGCTGAGTTTACATCTTTCAACTCTGACTCTGAGGACAGCACAGATATTAAACCACAATGTTTTGAGCCTGGGGTCACCTCTACCGGTTTCACATCTTCCCCCTGTGACCCAGGGGTTAACACCATAGATTTAACATTTCCCAGTTGTGGCTTTGATGTTAACCAAATAGATTTCATACTTCCTAAATGTGGTCCTGGGGTTAACTTCACAGATTTTGTATCTTCCAGCTGTGGCTCTGGCGTTAGTGCCTCAGATTGTAAACCTTCAACCTTTGAGATTGGTGTCCTCGCTGCAGGTTTTACATCTTGCATCTGTGGTCTTTGGGTCAATCCAGAAGATTTCATAACTTGTAACAGTGGTCTTCTGGTCAACTCAGAATAGTTTACACTTGGCAACTGGAGTCCAGGAGACACCTCCATAGATTTTACATCTGGTCTCTGTGGCTCTGAAACTAATTTATGAGAAATGTCACCTTCAAAGCTTGACATTTGGTCTGCTGCTTCACATTTTATCCCTTGAAACAGTGGCTTTGGTCCTAACATCTCAGGCTTAACCCCTTGTTTCTCAGGTCCTGAGGCCAACTTCATAGATCTTTCTCCTTGCATCTTTGGTTCTGGAGTTAACTCAGAAACCTTCACATATTGTAGTTGTGGCCCTGAGTTTAACTCAGAGGATTTCACACCTTGAGACTGAACTCCTGATGTTAGATCACAAAATTTGACATCTTGTAGCCATGGCCCCACTTGTTTCACACCTTGAAGCCCTGGAGACATCTTTGCTGATTTAGAATCTTGAAGCCCTAACTCTAGAGCTGTCTCCATGGAAGTCACACTATGAAACGGTGATTCTGGGATTTGCTTCCCAAATCTGACATCTTGAAGCTTTGGCCCTGAGGTCAATTCAGAAAATTTGACATCTTGCTGCCTTGACCCTAGGTTTAGTTCCTCAGATTTCATATCTTGAAATTGAAGTTCTGAGGTCGATTTCACTGATTTCATGCTGTTAAACTGTGACCCTTCAACAGACAGAATAGATTTCATATTTTCAACCGGGAGCCCTTGACTTAACTGCAAAGATGAGTCTGTTACAAATCCTACAGTCTTTGTATCTTGAAGCTGTGTTCCTGGCATTAACTGCACATATTCAGAACCTTGATGCTTTGGGTTTGGAGTCAGATCAGAAAATCTGACACCTTGTAAGCATGGTCCTGAGCTTAGTTCCATGAATTTTGAACTTTGAGTTTGTGGGTTTGCCATCAACTGTATAGATACAACACTTTGACGCTTTGGTCCTGGGGTACAATCTGACAATTTTATTTCTCGCACTGGGCAACCTGGGGTCAATTCATCAGATGTCACACTGTGATGTGGAGACCCTGAGATTAAACCTAAAAGTCTTTCTCCTTGAAGTGGTGGTTCAGGAGATAACTCTGAAAATCTTACACTATGCAGCTGTGGTCCCAGGGACTCACCTTGGAGCTGTACCTCGTGAGTCAGTTCCTCTGGTATCATACTTTGTAGGACTGGCTCTTGTATTGGCTTCTCTGATTCTACCATTTTGGTAGTAGTTGGCTGTTGAATTAAATTAACATATTTCACATCTTGTAGTTTTGGCTCTGACTCCAATTGCCTGGATGTTACTTCCTGGAGCTGTGGCTCTGGAGTCAACTCTGTAACTTGTGGTTTTGGTCCTGTAATAAACTGTTTAGATTCCACCACTAATGGGGATGACTCCGAGGTTAACTTCACATGTTTCAAATTTTGCAGTAGTGGCTCTGATATCTCATATTGCATCCTTGGTTCTAAAGTCAATGCCAGAGATCCTTTTTCTGAATATGGTTGTATTGGAGTTACCTCCTGGATATTTTCAACTGGAAATGTTGCTAACCCCACAGTTTCTGTGTTTGCATATTCTGACCTTAGGGGTATCTCTGATGATTCTGTATCTTGAAGATGTGGCCTTAGAGGAGTCATTCTTGCAGATTCTATAACTTGATCTGTTGGTTTTTGCATTAATTGGGGCAAGTTAACTTGGGGCAAAGCCTCAGAAATCAGTCTTACAGTTTCTGTGTCTTGATGGTCTTGACCTGGAGTCAATTCTGAAAATTTTTGAAAATACGGCCTGGGCATCACACCACCAGGTTTCAAGACTACAGATTCCTCCTCTTGTGGCCAGATCTCAGCAGCTAACTCTGTAGGTGGTATGTCTTGATGCTTTGGTCTGGAAGTTAGACCCACAGATTTTAATCCTTGTAAATGCAGTTCCATGGTCACTTTCCTTGATTCAACATGTTGTAACTGTGACTCAGGAATTAACCTACTAGATTCTTCCACTGGTATATGTAAATCCACAAAATCATCATGCCTTAATGGCCCTAGAGTCAACTCCTCAGGTTTTATACCTGTGGACTGTGGTTCTGAGGTCAGTAACACAGGTTTCACATTTTGAAATTGTGGTTCTGAGATCAGCTCTTTATAATTCATAACTTCTGAATATGGTCCTAGATTTGGATGAACAAACTTCTTATGTTGAGACTCTGGGGTCAACATCTTTGATTTCATACTTTGCATCTCTGATCCTAGTACCAACTCCAGAGATTCTTGTGTCATGTGCTGTGACACTGTAGTTTTGTCTATGGCTTTCACACTTTGGAACATTGGCTCAAGAGTACCCTTGAATGACATTGAGTTCATCTGCATAGATGCTTGGCTCAGTGACCTGGGGGTACTTCCTAAAAATGATTGTATCAACCCCATAGACTCTTTCGCATGGTGACCAGTGTCAGGGGTTAGCTTTGCTTCTGTTTCTGGATATCCTGGTTCTGAGATCATCCCTAAAGATTCTGAAGCTTGATACCGTGAGATAAGTCCTTCAGGTTCTGTGACTTGATGATTTGGTCTGGAGTCTACCTCTACAGATTTTACTGCTTGAATATGTGCTCCTGGGATCAGTTCCTCATATTTCATACCTTCTACCTGTGTCTCAGGAGGCAGTCTTTTACTTTCTACCATTTGAGTTTTTACATCTTCATGCAATGGTATTGGGGCTGTCTCCTCAGATCTTATATCTTGTGACCATGGCTTTGGGGCCAACTCCATAGGTTTCATATCTTTTTGTACTATTCTTGGAGACAGTTCCACAGTTTTTATACCTGGATCTGATGGTAGAGCCAAATGAACATATTCCATACCTTGCAACTGTGAACTGGGGACCAAATCTATAGATTTCCTACTTTGCAACTGTGGTGCTGGAACTAACCCAGTAGATTTTTTACTTTGTTGTTGGGGTCCCAGCATCAATTGGATAGATCTTACACCATGAAGCTGAGCCCCTGGGGCTGACTGCACAGATTTCTCATTTTGTCCCTGTGGTGTGGTGGCCAACTCCTCAGGTTTTACACTCTGCCACTGTGGTTCTGTGGCCAGTTCTATAGACTTCACAGTTGAGACTGGCTGTCTGTAATTTCCCAGTTCTGGGACTGAACCTATGGTTATGTCTACAGATTTTATATTTTGTGACTCTGGTGCCAAAACCAGTTTCCCAGACTTCAAATTTTGCAATCTTGGGAATAACGTCATAGACCCCTTAACCTTCAGTTGTGGAATTGATTTCATCTCTCTATAGTTCACATCTGGAACTGATGTAGTGGACATTTCTGCAGATTCTGTGACTTGGGGCAGTGGCTTTTGGCTCATTCCCATAGATTTTGTACCTCTACCCAGTGACCTTGGGGTTGTCCCTAAAAAGTCCATCATTTGATGATGTGAATGTGTCACCTCTGCAGATTTCTCCATTTTTATCCAGGGGTCAGAGGTCAACTCCATAGTTTCTATGACATGATGACTTTGCCTTGGACTCATCTCTGAATACTCCAGAATTTGATGCCCTGGGGTCAACCTCAAAGTCTCCGTGACTTGGTGAGATGGCCCTGGTGTTAATGCCATAGATTCTATGCCTTGATAATATGGTTGTGGAGTCATCCCCTCAAAGTCTGGCACTGGAATACGTGACCCAGGAGTCAACTCCAGATTCCTGGAGTTGGCTTGAGATATTGAAATCACTCCTCCTGATTCCATGACTTTATGTGGTGGCTTTGGAGGTAAGCCCACAGATTCTACCACTCCAAATGTACCAATAGTAGTAAAAGAGCTCGAAGTCAAACCACCTAATTGAATTGCCCTTGGGGTTAAATTTGCAATTTGAGACTGTGTATCTGGGGTCAAACTCCCAGATTCTATAACATGTGACTTTGTTGGTGGAATTATCCCCATAAAATCCATAGCTTGTAATAGTGCTACTGGAGTCACTTTCATGTAATCTATCACTTGATGCAATGGCCTTGGGATTATTTCAAATGATTTCATATTTTGACATATTGGCCCTGGAGTAATCTTCAGTGATTCTGTGACTTGACTTTGTGGCCTTGATGTTACATTAACTGACTGTATAACTTTATGTGGCCCTGGGGTTATTTCCACAGTTTCTGTGACTGCTTGTCGTAGTCTTGGACTCATCTTTCCTGGTTGTATGACTTGATGGTCCAACAATGTACTCCTTTTTACTGACTCCATAACTTGATATTGCATTGTTGGGGTCATTCCCATTGACTGTATGATAGGTGGATGTGATTTTTTAATCATCCCCATAGAATCCATGACTTGAAGCAATGCTATTGGAGTTACCTTTACATTATCTATTACTTGATTCAGCGATCTTGAAGTTATCTTTCTTGATTCCATAACTTGCTGCTGAGGTCTTGGGGTTACCTCCACTGATTTAATGACTTGATATGATGGTCTTTGGCTTACATGCACTGTTTCCATGGCTTCCACTGGTTTTACAACTTCATTTGGTGGCCATTGGAACAAACCCACAGATTCTATCACTTCTGAATGTGAATCTGGAATCATCCCCATTGAGTCCATGACTTGAAGTAATGCCAGTGGGGTAACTTTTACACTATCTATGACTTGGTATGGTAGCTGTGGGGTCAGCTCCATATTAGGCACTTGGGCCTGTTGCTGTTGTATTCTTTTTTCTGGAAGACCTAAGATCCTCTGCTTTATATTAAGCTCTAGCACATGTTTTGGATCCTTCTTCAGTAAAGTCATTTCCTCTTGAGTGATGTCAGCTCCTAAGCTTTTGGGAAGTAGAATATCTATTGGTGTCATTAATGCCCTGGATTCAATGATTTGGGGGTCATCTCCAGGTTGTGACTGTTTACCCGGGATAAAAGTCTGAGAAATTCTTGTTTCTGTTCTATTTAATCCAGATTCCACTCTAGTGTTCCTCTGGAGCTGAAGAGATGGAAGGTCTGGGGATTCATTGTTGATATTTTGCTCAGTGCTTTGATGAATGGGCATAGATAGCTGGAATTGGGGTTTCTCTGGTTCAGGGACTCCTCCTTGCACCTCAGTTAAATAATTCAGCATTGCCCATGATTCCCTCACAGGCAGAGGCACTGTTTGTTCCCGCAAAGTACAGACCTTCCAAGCCATATGTCCCTCTAACTCCCACCTAGCCAAAGGAGACAGATGGATTGGAGCTGACCCTGACAATAATGGTCTCTCTTTGAAGATAATATTTGGCTTATGATCTGATGTCAAATCACTCTTGCTCCTTCTCTTATCCTTTGTTTTTTCTTCTTGTCTGTGAAGATCTGGGGATTCAAAAAGAGAGTTGATAAAAGTGCTTTGAGGGCTTAAGGATGAAAGAGTTTCCAAATTCTGAAAAAGTTCTGATTTCCCAAGCTCTGAAAGCCTAAAAGAAGGCAGAGATCTGCCTTGGTTCCTGAACACAGGAGGTTGATTTTGGGGTAAAATAGGTAAACTATGGCTCCTGAATTGCCGAGTTGTTTCTTCAGAAAAGACGGGAAGGTGAGACAGGCTCGAGCTGTAGGATGATCCAGAAGAGATGCTACTGTCAGTAGAATGTTCTGCATTCTTACAGTCACAACAGGGTAGAACAGGCTCCTGAGCCACAAAAACAGAGGAGGTAGAAGAAGAAGTCATATCCTGTGGTTCAGGCAAACCCAATTCCATAAGACTTGATCTAAGAAATAAAGAGAAAAGTTCCCATTTGTTTTGAAACAGGAAAGAGTAGGAAAATGGAAAGACAATGGCCATTTTGAATGCAAAATATTTTGGACTGAGGGAAAACAAAAAAGGTTGCTTTCCCCAACATTAATTGCTTATTTATGGAAAGAATTCCTCCACCAGGAAAAAGGGAGACATTTGTCCCCATTCCCATCAGAAATGATTCACAGACCAGTGATTCTTAAACTTTGCCCCACTACAAAAACTAACCATCTTTCTTCTCTCTCCCACTCTCTCTTCCTCCTTCCCTCTCTCCCTCCCACCCTCCTTCACTCCCTTCCTTCCTCCCTCTTAAAAGCTCTACCACTTTCAACCCACTCAGAAACCACCTGACCTTGTACTTTCCAGGTGTTGGAAGATCTGTTGAAGACTCCTGTCCATTGACCAGAGTACATATTCCTGGGTCCATTCCACAGGGAGTTCTGAAAAACTGGATGCAGCAGAATGTGTTAGTGTAATTGAAGTGATATTAATGTACTAGTAAGCCACCCCATGTCTGAGGTCAGGCGCAGCAGCTGAGAGGAGCAACCCCATGTCCAAGGAGTGGTGGCTGTGCGGGTGCAGAAGCTCTGAGAGGAGCTACTCCACGTTCAAGGTTAGGAGAGGCGACCTTGTCCAAAATAAGGAACAGTGGCTGCACTTTGCTGGAGCAGCCGTGAAGAGATACCCTATGTCCAAGGTAAGAGAAACCCAAGTAAGATGGTAGATGTTGCAAGAGGGCATCAGAGGGCAGACACTCTGAAACCATAATCACAGAAAGCTGGCCAATCTGATCATACAGACCACAGCCTTGTCTAACTCAAAGAAACTAAGCCATGCCATGTGGGGCTACCAAAGACGAATGGGTCATGGTGGAGAGGTCTGACAGAATGTGGTCCACTGGAGAAGGGAATGGCAAACCACTTCAGTATTCTTACCTTGAGAATCCATGAACAGTTTTAAAAAAGCAAAATGATAGAATACTGAATGAGGAACTGCCCAGGTCAGTAAGTGCCTAGTATGCTACTGGAGATCAGTGGAGAAATAACTCCAGAAAGAATGAAGGGATGGAGCCAAAGCAAAAACAATACCCAGCTGTGGATGTGATTGGTGATAGAAGCAAGGTCCAAAGCTGTAAAGAGCAATATTGCATTCAATTCAGTTCAGTTCAGTCGCTCAGT
>SJYX01001168.1:495305-511661 GCA_006410675.1 Oreotragus oreotragus | reverse complement strand
TTCCAGACACTGCTGTGGGTGCTTTAACGTCCATTAATCCACTTAATCCTCTGTCAAATAGAGGCTGTTATCATGCCTGTATATGGGATAAGGGAGCTGACCTACAGAGAGGTTAAGTGGCTCGCCCCCCATCACACAGTGAGTGGGGAGGCTAAGGTTGGCATCTGGGCAGTCAGCCTCCAGGCTCTACACTTCCCACCATGATGTGACCCATCCTCTGAGAAGGCAGTACTGTATGTTAACTGTATGTGTGTTCTGACAGCACATAGGGGCTGGTGCGGACCTGGGGGAGGGAAGCGGATACCTTCAACTACGTTGGGAGATAGGGTCAGAAGTGATGCTTGAGTTGAATCTCGGGGTGAAGGGTTCCTGAGCAGTTTTATGTTCGTGCTTCATTTGGGAGAACTACCCCATTTCGGGAAGCTCTATTATCTCTGTAGTAAGTCCCCTACATACAAATGAGTTCTGTTTTCAGAGCACATTTGTAAGTCCAATTTGTTCATTAAGTCCAACCAAGTTAGCTGTACCCAACTAAAACAATCAGCTATACAGTACTGTACTGTAATAGGTTTATAATACTTTTCACACAAATAATACATAAAAAACACACAAATGAACATTTTAAATCTTATAGTACAGTACCCCGAAAAATACAGTAATACCAGCTACATTACTGCCGTTTTTATGCTTGCTTCCAGACATCCTGGGCTTGAAATATTGATACTGTACTACTGTACTCCACATAGTGCTGTGCAGTAAAATCACACAAAAGCACAACCACTAGGAGAAGGATGCACACACGTAACAATGCACGCCAGACACGGAATAACTGAAGTGACTGGACACGCAAACGTGAACACTGGCACCTTAAAGGTTCATACATAGGAGACTTACTATACTTCTACTTACTTCATAGAGGAAGTTATTTTATCCTATATGTGTGTGTTAGTCACTCATTTGTGTCTGACTCTCCGTGACCCCACGGACTGTAGCCCGCCAGGCTCCTCTGTCCATGGGATTCTCCAGGCAAGAGTACTGGAGTGGGTTGCCATGCCCTTCTCCATAACTGTAAAGGCCCTAGGGACTTGAGCACGTTCTAACACAAAGACCTCCAGGAAAGGGGACAGTGATGAGAGGAGAAGAGAGGAGAAGACCCCACCTCATAGCCACGTTCCTCCGCACACAGCTTGCCCAGAGACATCTGTGTTTTCACGCGGCGCACGGCACACTCCTTGTCAGAGAGCCCGTCCGAATGTGAGGATATCTCAATGGGGATCTCTGGCGTCTGGGACAGCAGGTCATCAAGGTTCTCTGCCAGGCGATCTTCGAGTTCATCTGCTAACTCATCAGGGCTGTTTGAGTGGTCACTGGTATTTCCTTCCTCGCCATCAGACACAGAGAAATTCTCAGAGCTAAAGGTGGAATATGACTGGCAGCTACTGATACAGCGATGGGGCCTGGAACCACAAAGAACCAGAGGAACTTAGTCCTGGAATTGGCTGTTTTTCTTGTCTGTTGGTCGCAGCCTTGGTGGGAGGTGATCTAGTTTACTGCTTGCCCCAGAGGGAGAGCCAGATCCAGAAAGGAAGAAGCTATTTAAAGCAACAGAGAAGGAAATCTGCGTTCCCCCTTTCATTTGGTTTTCTGTGCTTATGTGGCTCCACACACGCTCCAAAGCTGATGGCTACCGCTGGTCTTTGGCGGTGACTGCATTTCTCACTGGGTACAGGGGCCTCAGAAGGCTGAGCGCTGTTACCCACCTGGGGATCGACCCCTAACAGAAATGAGCTTGGAAACAACGTTCACTCTGTAGCTCTGGGCACTGTCCAGCAGTAAGCGCTCATTCCAGGTAAAGTCGGGGTTTAGCCCTGATGAGACAAAGCTTCTCGGGAGTGGGGAGGGGATTTATAAAACTTTCTCATTTCTCTCCCATTGTTTACAAAGGAGCCTAGTAAATAAGAATGCTGTTAGCTTACACTGTCTTAAAATAACAAAACAAATAATAAAAATGAAGACTGTCTCTCCCTCTGTCATCGCCTGACCTTTCTGTATTTCTTAGTACAAAATGATTCCGATGGCCTGTGATCCGAGGTTGGCTGATGACCAGGCCAGGTGATGGGCTGGAGTGATAGCATCAAGAGTCCAGATGGAGGAAGCCCAGGTGAGAAAGGGAAGTTAAGGTAGGACTCACACAGCTTCTCAAGGCTGGTAACCCAGAAGGGAGACAAGGGGAAGAATGTTATAATAAAAAAAGCAAAACCATGAGGTTTAAAACAAAACTTGTATCATAGCAAGAAAGAAAGGTGGGAAGCCATCAGGTAGGCTGAGTTAATAGTGACCATTGGAACAAATGCTGGAAGTAATTGTGGTGCCCGCAAAATGGGGTCAGAGGGTGAAAAGACAGTTATCCAGGCTCAGTCTCACTGCAGAGGAGAAAACATAGTGTCCAAGGAAACAAGGTAGTAACGGCAGTGTGGTAGAATAACACAGGGGTGAGAACAGACTTCAGTTTTGTGCATGGCATATGGGCCCAGAATACAATCTACCAAAGTGTGGGGAGTCCCTTGGTCTCAGGAGATTCCTGGTTCTGGGCAGGTACACAAACCTTCCTGGGGTATTCTTACAGTCTTCCTCTTCAGGAACAGAACGCCTATCAGCAGAAAAGGCCTCCTGGGAGGAAAACTCCCTTCCATACTTCTACATGAGAGCAGCTGTTAATTCTAGGGGTAGGGGTGTGTGGTCCTTCTTTGGTCCTACAGGCAAAGTTCTTATTGCTGGCTAGGCAGGAAGCTGTTTCTAAGGATGGGCTGAAGGAGGATCAGCTTATTTAACTACACTTAACCTGGTAAGGTATAAAATCCAAGGCATGGGAAGTGCTATGGATTGAATTGTATCTTCTCCAAATTTATATGTTGAAGCCTTATCTACAATGTGACTGAATTTGGAGGTGGGGTCTTTAGGAGGTGTGTGTAAGGGCTCAGTCACTTCATTAAGGTTAAATGAGGTCATATGGGTGGGGCCCTAATCTGATAGGACTGTGGCCTTATAAGAAGATGAGATCTCTTATTCTCTTTCTCTCTCCCCTACCATGTGAGGACATAGCAGGAAGGCTGCTGTCTGCAAGCCAAGAAGAGAGTTTTCACCAGGAATCTTGGACTTCCCAGCTCCAGAACTGGGAGAAATCAATTTCTTCTGTTTAAGCCACCTAGTCTGTGGTATTTTGTTACAGCAGCCTGAGCAGACTAATACAAGGAGGTACCCTGGAAACCAAAAAAATAACCCATAAAATAGCATAGCCATCTGTCATAAACTGCCCACTATATTCTCAATTATAACCTTGAGTCATATTTATTTTCCCCATCTTTCAGTTCTTATCTAGTGAATTTGGATGAACTAGGATCTGCAGTGTATAGCCAGCTACCAAAATGGCCAATAGGAAAGCATGAACACAGTGGGTTCAAACTTCCCTATAAAGGGCTATTGGAAAGTGGCCTGTGATGGAACTGAAGGTGTGGCAAACTCAGGATGCTCCCTGCTTACACTGAAAGCAATCACATAGGTTTATTGGTTTTACCTCTGTCTTCGTGGAAATTCAACTTCACTATCTACTTCCCCTTCTTCCTCTTCAGAGGAGTCATCTCCACTCTGAGAAGACCAAGGAGAAAAGAGTCTTATTTCTCTTTCTTACATGCACACACACACACATGCACACAGAGACCCTGTAAAAGATTTAATTATCATCACAGGCACTGAGAGGTAGCTTACTGAGTGTAATCTTTAAAAGCATACCTCTTCATTCATTCATATAGCAACTTTCCCTGGGTGTCCATCTAGGCCTTGCACTAGATGCTGGAGGACGCATAGCACTGGGTACGGCTGGGTCATCTTTGGCCTCAGGGAGGTGAAGTCTCCATGAGAATGTCCACAGGTGAGTAATCAGGAGGGAAACCAGAGACGAGGTCTTAGATTTGGGGGTGGCCTCTTGTAACCACTGTCACTAGTGGTAGTAAGCTCTGACACAGAGACTTCAACAAGAGGTGATCTTTCAGTCCTTCAAAGCCCAACAACTACTTCCCCTCTTTATGTGTCAATCACTTTTTCTCTAGTATTATAGCCATTATGCTTACATCATCTCTACTGCTAAGACAGACATCATTTAAGGTCAGATCCCATCTTGTTCTATTGTATTCCTCCTCTGCCATTAACACAACACTGCATACAAAGTAGATGTTTAACATACGACTGCATCAGCACTCAGGCATGGGTAAGAGAGTTCTGGCTGGCACATCTCTGTGGTTGATTTGGAAGGGTGTGTAGGTATCTCATCTTAGAACACAATCCCCTTGAGGGAAGATTCCATTTCCTTTCAAGGGCACACGAACAGCCCCACTTAAGATCAATCATCATTAACCAAAGCCCCATGATGCACAGGATTACAACAATCCCTTGGGAGGTGAGTAAAGTGGGTCCAAATAACTGTATCAAAAATTGAGCATAATTTGTTACACAATTGCTTCTGTTGTTTATGTTTTGGTTTTTTGGCCGCGAGGCATGCGGGATCATTACTCCCCGACCAGGGATAAAACCTGCACCGCCTGTGTTGGAAGGCTACGTCTTAACCACTGGTCCGTCAGGGAAGTTGGAAGGATAAATTTATTTTTAAAGTCAGTTCTAATAATCTATCACTTTTACCCATTTGTCTTCTGATATGCGTTTTGAATAGGAAAGACAGGGATGGAGCTATTCTGCCTGAGGAGACAAGCACTACCCCCTAAAGCACTCCTGGGAGTGGATCTCAGTAGAGAGATGTTGAGCTGCCCTGTGGGAGCATAGTTCTAGGGAGGCCAAATGTGTGAGGGGTGTGTTGTGCGGCCTGCAGACCCACAGATGCCTCAAAATGGCACCAGGATAGTTCAAGGATACATGTTACTTGGGAGTGGACTGGGGAGTGGGCTGATGGGTTTCTTCTGGGGGTGATGAAAAGATTCAAAAATCAGTTGTGCTGATAGCTACAGAACTCTGAATAGAAAGAACTGAGTTGTACACTTTAAACGAGAGAACTGTATGGTAAGTGAATTATATCTCAATAAAGATGTGACCAAAATATATGTTACTAGCCATAGGGGCCAGAGCTGCAGAGAATGAATTAGCCCAAATCCACTGCACTAGCTGAAACACGATGTATCCCCAGGAGTGCTCAGTAAGCAGCAGCACTGTATGTGGAGGAGGAGGCCCAGCTCTGAGACAGTGGCCCTCAGCTCCAGCTTCTCTCCTAGGAAATGTCTAGTTGACCAAAACACGCTCATTTGCGTTTCAGACACTTTCTTCAATGGAATTCCCGATGAATGAAGATGACATGAAACGGTGGTTAGAATTGAGTGGGTGTTTTCTGTGTGCTAAACACTTTTCATACATAGTGTTATTTTTACCTCATTAGCAAGATGCGCTCATATTTTTGGAATGTTGCTGTATGCCAGCTTCTATTCTAAATTCTTTACGTATTAATTCATTTAAACTTCACATCAATCAGTGAGGCAGGGTCCACTATTAGCCCCATTTTATAGACTAGAAACTGATGCTCAGAAAGGTACTAAGCGGAAGAGCCTGGCTTTGAACTCAGGTCTGTCTGACTACCAAGCTTGCGCCCTTACATAAGGTCGGAGCATTAGCCGGACTCCCAGCTAATAAACCACAGGCAGCCAGCGGGTGAGGAGGCTAGGAATAGGTTTTGGTGACTGAGATCTGGCTGGGTCTTGATGGTTAATAATGAAGGTGACGTTGTTCTAAAATATACTGGGAAGGAAGTGAGTTCCATGGAGGATTAACTGTTACTTTTAAAAAGCAGTATGGTCAAATAGGTGAGGGAAAAGCTGGCTTAAAGGAGGTTACTGCACGATTTCTCAAAGCCTGGGATTTGTTAAACATGTACTTAGGAATCTCCAAGAAGGAATGTTTCCAAAATCTGTTTTATAATGGGATCCTTCCTTTTTGCAACATCCTTAGGACTAGGCTAGGATATGGATTCCAACCTATTTTGATTACATAGCCCTAATATACAGCTATTTTCTACTTAAAAATTATATATGCTTGAATCAGTGCCCTGATTCAGGAGTTGTATTCTTTATCACCTAAGCAGTGTGGAAAGTATTAAAAGCAAAAATACTGCTATTTGTGCTTTTGTTATCTCCTTTTACAAAATGCATACTTTCTCTATATATTCTATAACACATAGCATATGATAGGCTTCGACATTCCTCAAAGGCAGTGACATACTGCTGTCGTCATTACACCTTACCTTCTGGAGTGGCCTTGTTTTGCGAGGTAGCACTGGGGGAGTGATGTGATGAGAGGCGCCAAGGGATGATGCAGACCGACAACTGCTGAATCCATTTTCTTCCATTTTCTCAGAACCCTGGGCATTTTCCAAGAGGGGACTGTGTGCTGGTGGCTTGAAAAGGTTGGGGCTCCTCCCCACCGGCTTGGCCGAGGGGATGTCTAGGGAGCCATGCTGTTCTGGCCTGCACTGGAGGCAGGGGTCATAGGGGTCAGCCTGACAACAGCCCCAGGGACCAGCCTGGCCCTTGTCAGGCTCAGAACTTCTCCAACAATCTGCCGCCATGGCCGTGGAGATGAGGTCAGGGCTAGAGCCAGGCATCTGTCTTTGAGAGTGGTTGCTGAGTGGGCTCCGCAGGGCTGCTGCAGGACCAAAGTACCTCAGGTTGTTGGCGCAGGTGGCAATGTCCTGTCCATGCATATTGAGTCTGGGATGGTGACTCTGAGACACGGCAGCTGGGGGTTGCTGGTATTGCTGCTGCAGAGGATTATGGTGCTGGGGAGGTGGGTACTGGGGCTCAGCTTGGTAGAGGGAAGTGGGATGGGGTGAATCCTCCTGGGCGGGCTGGTTTTTCAAGATGGCTGCAAAGTCACTGTGGCTGCCTCGGCTGTTTCCACGTCGGTGGCGTGGTTTGCTCCGATATCGGCTCTTGCTGCTGGAGGAGGACAGTTTGGGGCTTCCGGATAAAGGGGATGCCGTGGGAGCCACTTCCACACTGGGGATGCCTTCAGATCTCAACAGGTCTGGACTGCAAGGAAAGAACAGGTTTGGTTTTAAACATATGAAAACTCATTCAAGTTTGAGGAAATGTATCCCAGGTCTGGTGGTTGCCAGAGGTGGGGTGACGGGATTAAGGGGGTGGGCAATATGGGTGAAGGGGATCAAAAAGTACCAACTTCCAATTATGATACAAATAAGTCATGGGATGTAACAGCATGGTAATTGGAGTTAACAATACTCTATTGTGTATTTGAAAGTTGCTAAGAGAGTAAATGGGGCTTCCCAGGTGGTGCTAGTGGTAAAGAACCTGCTTGCCATGCACGAGATGTGGATTTGATTCCTGGGTAGGGAAAATGCCCTGGAGGAAGGCATGGCAACCCACTGCAGTATTCTTGCCTGAAGAATCCCATGGACAGAGGATCTACTGGCAGGCTACAGTCCACAGGGTTACAAAGAATTGGATACAACTGAAGCAATTTAGCATGCATGCACAGGAGAGTAAATCTTAAAAGTTCTCATCACAAGAAAAAATTTTGTAATTATGTATGGTGACAGATGTTAACTGAACTTATTGTGGTGATCACTTTGCAATATACACATATGTTGAATCACTATACCATAGGCATGAAATTAATATAATGGTATTTCACCCAGAACAGCTGAAGAGAGGTAGGAAAGCAGAAGCCTCTGCCACCCCCAAGAAGGCGCTGGCTCCTCATCCTCTCTCCCCTCACAGTGGTCTCAAAGACACCTCTGTTCAGGCCCCAGGGGGTTCCAGACCTTGCCCGGAAACTGCAGGTGCAGTCCTGCCTTCATCCTATGTGATGAGGAAGCCAAAACCCTAACCATATTGGCTTCTGGTCTCACAGCTCATTACTGGTAGAATCTAGATGAACAGTCTCTCCTAATTGCCAGTCTGGCTTGTTGGACAGTCAGACATACCTGAAGGTATGTACAGATCACCTGGGAGCTTGTTAAAATGACTGCATAGGTCTGGGATGGGACCTCAGAGCTTGACTTTCTAACATGCTTTCAGATGACCTCAACTGAGGACCACATTCTGAAAAAGGCAGGCCTCACAGCAAATCAGTAGGAATCAGGCAGCAGGAGATGGTTTTTTTCTTCTCTTCCAGGAGAACTTCAGTTAAAGACTTGTCTTAATATATAAGTTCCAGGTATCACTGGTATATGATGAAGTGGATAGGGTACTGTGGGATTATCAGCATCTTCCTGTCTCAGATTCACAGCACTGTGGTCAGTTGGCCAACCTGTGCCACAGACAGCATCTGGGGAGGTCCTGGGGCTCTCTACTGAGGAAAGAGAGCCCTCCAAGGCCCAGTGAGGGCATCTATCAATATTTACGCAGTAACTGGCTATGGCAGGATCTAAAAGAGAACTTAGGTGAAAGTGTCCTAAGATAGGTGAAGGCTGCTCGATTTGGCAGTGCAAAATCACAGAATAACACGGATACAGCACACCCAAGTTTACAAAGCACTTCACAATACACAAAATACCACCTTCCTACTATTGCAATACCCATTTTACAGATGAGCGCACTGAGGGATCAGAGAGGTTAGCTGGCTTGTGTCCATCACAAAGCTAGGAAATGGCAGAACTCACAGCCTGAAGCTAAGTCTTTGGACACCAAGGAACAGTTCTCCCCCATTCCAAGCTTCTCCATGTTATAAGGCATTTAAACTATCTTATTAGACTATACTCAGTTGTGATGGGCTTGGTGGATCCATCATGGTTCATCTTTTTCTGTCCCTAACTAAATACAAACGGAGGCTAAAAGAGAGTGGATGGTTTCTCCTCTCTGATCACCTCAGAGGGCACTGGCCAGCTGACTTGATAATCATTGGACTGTCCAAATAATCTGAAACATAAATCCTTCAAAAGGCAATCAATAGAACTCTCTGCACCTCCAGTACCCACTCTGAGTTGCCTTTCTAGACAAGATCAGCTCATCGACTAAGCATCTGCTGGTGCTGTCAAACTTTCAAACATGTTTCTCACAGCTGAAATAAAAGTAAAAACGAGCTCATACTGTGAAAAATGAAACAGTACTATTTTCTCCCAAAGTACTTGGTGTTTTAGCTGTTGGCACACTGCAGAGAGGAGCCAGAGGTGAAGGCTGTGCCTAGTTCATATACCAAAAGAAGGGAGGTGGTGGGATTCCTGGAGGGGTTTGCCAGGTGCCAACTGAAAGCAATTTCTCTAGAGCTTGACCAGAAGATGGTGAGGCGTGGTAAGTAAAAGCAAAGCTGGGATTAATCCATGCAGTTATCCCTCAGTGGTTTAGACTTATATTAGTCAGGCTGTGCTGGGATGGTCACTGTTCTGAGTCTTAAAATACATGCTTGGTTTGCATTTTCTCATTACCTTTATTCTTACTGTATTTATCTCAGTCTCACTGATAGGTTTACACCCAGATTAAGGTACATTTCTTTCTTTTGCATTAATTTAGGATTGGGTCAACATTCATTGGGAGGAATTCCTCTAGCAGAGAGTTTGATTAAAAAAACTGGAAGAGCATTCTAACATTAAACTAGCAAGGAAAATGTGTTGTAATTAGGGGAAAGGGTATCTTAAAAAATTTTTTTAAACTTTTTTTTTGAGCAACTGTGGTTTCCTAGATGATTTCAAATGCCATTTTATTTAAACCTCGCTAAAGTTCCACACAGGAGTGGGATGAGGGGAACTAGATGATTAGATATAGGTAATTATCAAAGTGCCTGCTTTTGTTTTGGTGGTGAATTTACAAGCACTTATTACATTATTAAAAAGAACTAACTAAATGAATACATAAAAGTGGGACATACATAGACCCATGATGCATATTATAGAGAAATCAATTCTGTTCACTAGGGGGTCAAGAAAAAAAGAAAGTACACCATTTTACCCATGGCATTGAGAGAGATCAACCGACATATTCCAAATCACACAGCTTCTAACTGGATTTGAATCCAGGCCTGTCTGGCCCCCACTTCATTTCTCTTCACTGTTCCATGCTAAGATAATAAATATTGATGCCTTAGACAGTAATAACTGTATTCCCGGAGTCTAGGACACACTCTCTCCTACTTCCCTACTCCGTATCCAGAGGCAATACCGTGTGGCCACACTCACCATCATCTGATAATGTATTTTAGGGGCACATTTCCCCACTTATCTGAATAGTGTCAGTATAGATGCTCACCGCTTGGCCTGCATCCCAGGTCTGTGAGGCAGGCCTTTCCTCTTCATGAGCTTCTCCATGGCATTGGGGTGGATTATTGGACGGACAGGATGTCGTTTGTAGGTTCCAGGATACTTCTTCTCCACGGCCTGCTCACGCCTGAAGAATGAAAGAAAAGGCCATGTCTCAGTCTTGCCTGGAGGATCCTATGAACAGAGAAGCCTGGCAGGCTACAGTCCATGGGGTCACAAGAGTTGGACACGACTTGGTGACTAAACCACCAGTCACCCCAGACAGGAAAGGTGGGCAGAATGTTTTCACAGGTTTACTCCACCCACAGAGTCTGGCCACACTTAACAGATACAGGCTATCTGAATAACAAGGCTGTTCTTCAGGTTAAAAAGAAAGAAAAAACAAAACTAAATTCAAACTAACCTGACTTCATTTTTTTTTTTCTTCAGCTTGCAAATGGGACTTGGAGGCCAACCTTCCCTTCCCCTGACACGCCTCATGAGATACCAAGCAAAGGTTGAAGTCCTACTTATTTTCAGGAGCTGCTATTAGTCAGGACCCCAGAGTTCCTTGCCATTCTCAGGAAAACACTGAACTGCTTGCAGCAGTTGCTTTTCTTCCCTAGGGGGCGGTAAGCTCCCACTCATCCACACCAAGCTCCTCCTGAAATGAAGGCCCTCCTTCCCTGAGCCACTAGGCAGGCTGAAACTGCAGAGTGCACGGTCCCCTGGAACCAGCTCTGTGGCGAGTCCACTCAAATGTGAGCCCCGCCGGGGCAGGGACCTGTGCCTGGAACATCCCCCAAGCAATGCTGGGTGGATGAATAAAACAGTCACCAGTTTTGAGTAGCAGTAACCTGGATGAGTGCTACATCTTGGCCGACTGATAGACCCAAATCAATCAGGACAAACAGTGGCCGGGTACGCACTTGATGAGCTCCTTCTCCCGCATCTCTAGCTGCAGCATGATGGCACTCAGTTCCATGTACAAATTATTGGCCCGCTCAAGCTTCCGCTCATAGTGCTCACGGATGTCCAAAGCATGCCTATCAAAGAAAGCACAGGAGCAGCACAGCTGATGAATGTGGGGGAGAGCCAGGGTCAGCTCTAATGAAATAAGAACAGGATGGTTTCTCAAAAGCACCTGCCCAAGGGCCCTCTAAATTTAAGGCTCGCTTGTCTGATGTAGTGACTCAGACAAGGTGGAGTGGGAGATGAGAAGTCCAAGTTTTCCACTTTGTTGATTGTTAAGGGCCATATCCACTCATACAGAATAGCCAGGAGGTAAAATCTGAGTGCAATTTATGTATAATTTATAATCTTTGTCCATATACTATTTGGCAATATTTTAATAAGAATATGCTACATGTTAAGGGAAATACGCAGTTAAAGCTAACACGATAATCCCTCATTTATACTTATCCATGGTACAGATCTTGTTTGGGCTCCAAAATCACTGCAGATGGTGACTGCAGCCATGAAATTAAAAGACGCTTACTCCTTGGAAGGAAAGTTATGACCAACCTAGAGAGCATATTCAAAAACAGAGACATTACTTTGCCAACAAAGGTCCATCTAGTCAAGGCTATGGTTTTTCCAGTAGTCACGTATGGATGTGAGAGTTATACTGTGAAGAAGGCTGAGCACCGAAGAATTGATGCTTTTGAACTGTGGTGTTGGAGAAGACTCTTGAGAGTCCCTTGGACTGCAAGGAGATCCAACCAGTCCATCCTAAAGGAGACCAGTCCTGGGTGTTCATTGGAAGGACTGATGCTGAAGCTCAAACTCCAATCCACCTCATACGAAGAGTTGACTCATTGGAAAAGACCCTGATGCTGGGAAAGATTGGGGGCAGGAGGAGAAGGGGACGACAGAGGATGAGATGGCTGGATGGGATCACTGACTCGATGGATACGAGTCCGAGTGAACTCTGGGAGTTGGTGATGGACAGGGAGGCCTGGTATGCTGTGATTCATGGGGTCGCAGAGAGTCAGACACAACTGAGCAACTGAAATGAACTGAATCTAGTGGTTATCTGTGTTCTATCCCTTAATAGATAATAAGCATCTTCGGGTCAGGGACTACCTCTTATAAATTTCTGATCTTTCATGTTACCTAGGATCTTTGTTGCAGAGATACAATAAAGGAAGATAACAAAGGTGCAGACAGTAAGAAAGTGATACAAAGGAGGATCGACTTTCAGGGCAACTTTTAAAGAAAATAAAAATAACCAGCAGAGGCGACAGGTGTGTAGAAGATGAAATGATTCACAGAAAGGGTTCCTAGTAAATTTTTGAAGACCTGGGAATAAGAAGAAGGGAAGTAGGAGAGGTCGGCTGACCTGAGCTCTTCTCTGCGCCTTCGAATAAGTTCTTCATCTAATCGGTGGATACAGGCTCCTTCACTCTTAATCTTCTCAAAGTGCTTTTTCACTTCTTCTCTCCATTCAGCCTAGGTGAGGACAAATTGGGTTTTGTTAATTCCAGGAGTTTTAATCCTTGATATAACCATAGGACCCTGGACAAGACTTCCCCCCACCCACCCCATATGATTATACTGAAGAGCCTTATAGAATAGATGTTCAATAGTAAAATATCTCACATTAATGTATCTGCACACCCTACCCAACTCTTCACCCCATTTTCTGTGTTTAGTCTAATACTCGATGTTGTCTTGACCCCAAGAAACATTACAGCTGGCATGCTAGCCATCATCTCTGGAATAAAGCAGCTCAGTTTTAAGTCAAGATTCTGGTGGAGAGAGCCTGGCTAGGAAGAACAGCTCTGATAACCATATGGTACAAGCATGTGTCAGTCAGAATATGACCATTTATACACTGGACCAGAATTCCTCCTGGGCTTTGCTTACAAAAATATCTTGAGAAAATATTTAGTATAGAAGATCCAAGAAGCACGAACAACAGGAGAAGGGGATAAAAATATGGGGACTTATACAGGAATCTGTGGGCTTCTCAGGTGGTGCTAGTGGTAAAGAACCCGCCTGCTAACGTAGGAGATGTAAGGGATGCGGGTTGGATCCCTGGGTTGGGAAAATCCCCTGGAGGAGGGCATGGCAACTCACTCCAGTATTCTTGCCTGGAGAATCCCATGGACGGAGGAGTCTGGAGGGCTACAGTGCATGGGGCTGCAAAGAACTGGGCACGATTTAAGTGACTGAGCATGCACGCATGCATATNCCCTGGGTTGGGAAAATCCCCTGGAGGAGGGCATGGCAACTCACTCCAGTATTCTTGCCTGGAGAATCCCATGGACGGAGGAGTCTGGAGGGCTACAGTGCATGGGGCTGCAAAGAACTGGGCACGATTTAAGTGACTGAGCATGCACGCATGCATATAGGAATTTGGGAGTGAGAAAGAAAAGAGGGAAGGAGGAGAAAGAGCATGGTCGAAGAATTTAGTAGTCTAGAAACAAATTTGAGAGGGATGGGTATCTAACATGTGATTTAAGTTGTCAAAACGTAAGCCTCTTCCAATTTCCTAAATCTTTAGTAAAGCCGCTGACATTCACCTTGACTTTGGATGACTATATTTATTTGGTTTTCCTTTTTTTAAAAAGCAAATAAAGTATTCAAAAAAATAAAGAAAGGTACTGAACTGCATCTTTGGGTCACTGACAGGACAAAGATAAAGGAATCACCAAAAGATAGCAGTCTACAAAGGATGGGGGTCTAAAAAGCAGAGCCAAAGTGTTCATGTAATCATAAATCTCCCAGAAGTTCACAAAAGTATTAGAAAGGAAATGGGACTTTTCCATAAGGCATGATGTTTCAGACTAATTTCATCTAACTTTTAGGAGGCAGGAAAATCTCTGCAGGAATATAGTCTACAGACCATTTCTAGAAAAAGAGCTAAAGGAGAACCTTCCTCAAATTATGAATGCACTACTATCCCGAGAAGCTAATGAGATAATCTAAAATAATTTCCAGTGAGAGCTAAATATGTAACAAAATGTTTCTAACTGTATTGTCTTCCACAGCTCTTCTATCCTTTTAAGATTCATAAAAATGATCTCTCTAGACCCTGGAAGAAGTTATACTTAAGTAATTGTGAAATTAGAGAAGTTTTCTCCCCAGATTTGCTGTTTCTCATTAATTTTTATAGAAGAAATTATATTACAATTATTTAGAAAGGGTTCATTCTGCTTATCTGTTTATAACATGTTAGATCTTCATATATATATATACATATAGACTGACCATTGGGAGGCGATTTCTGTCAGCTGATTTTCTGGCATCAAATCTGCCAAGCAATGTCATCAAAAAGCCAAGATCTAGAATGCGCTGCCCATTGTTTGGCAGCAGTCTGACAATGGTGATGGTGGTGGTTTGGTTGCTAAGTCGTGGAGGCATCCAAGCAGTAAACACAAGTTTGGTTGAGTCCAGGTAATGCTGCTCTTTCAGCCATCAGATTAAAGTCACAAAGAGCAAGAGTATTTGAATTTTAAGATGCCAAAGACTTACAATCAAGGGTGGTTGGACCTAAAACGGATAAGGGAGGGGGCCAAGGGTGGGTCTTAAAGCATCCTCTTTTGTGAAAATCATGTCAGTGGATCCGGACACTTTAACAGGGACCAAGAATATCTCCCTCTAGTGGTGAGGGATCAGATATCGCAGATCAGATTTTTTAAATTCTAGAGGAAATAAACCTCCTGACATCTGAATCATGGAATGTGAAACTTAAAAGATAACCCTCTCAAGATTGAAACTTATTAAAGCAGATTTCCTCAAAAGAAATTCCCTTTGTAGGAAAACACCAAGTACTGATTAATACAAAATGTGTTTTCCTCAAAGGTACTGTGTTACAGGTTGATGTTAATTTTGGAGTTCCATCACATATACTTAGAATCTTTATGTAACAGGAGTTCCAATTTGCACTTAATCTGCAATTTAAGAGATGTCTAGGCATATCTAAGAAATGGAGGTGGGCAGGCTGAAGTCAGTTTGCACAGAAATTAAGGAGTCTCTGAGAGAAAACATGAGGGAGGGAGTCGTCCTGTGTGACTCTGACCTATAACAGTCATCAACATAGGAGTGGAGAGGCATTTCCTACTGTTTCACTAAAATACCAACAAAACCTTGGGCCATAACTAGCACTGTTATGTGACCTGTAACAAAATGTAACTCAGCAGGGAAAGGACCAGTTCATTGCATAAGCACGACAATGTGCAAGTTTGGAATCTGGAGAAGCCCACGGCTTTAGCTACTGCAAAAAAATAGCAGCTCCTGGTGGGCGACGGCAGTTCCTTAAGCATAAGGCAGCATCCCATAGATGCCAGCTGGGGACTCCAGTCTCTCAGCAGAAAACAGTACTAACCAATAAAGTAACACTCAGCAGGTGCTAGGTGGAAGACTGCTGCTCTAGCCAGAGTCAGTGGAAAGTACGTGTGTGTGAGTCGCTCAGTCGTGTCTGACTCTTTGTGACCCCATGGACTGTAGCCCACCAGGCTCCTTTGTTGATGGGATTCTCCAGGCAAGAATACTGGAGTGGGTTGCCATTTCCTCCTCCAGAGGATCTTCCTGACCCAGGGGTCAAACCCAGGTCGCCTGCATAGCGGGCAGGTTCTTTACAGTCTGAGCCACCAGGGAAGCCACAAGGAAAGGAGGCAGACATCAATGTGAGGCTGAGATCCCTGCTCTCTACTGCGGATTCCCCCAAATTACATGTAGAGGGGAGGAGGGAGGAGGGAGTGTTTCACGAGGTACCTAAGTCCAGTAAGCAGGTAAGGGAAAAATACAGTGAAATCTGGGTTGCTATTGTGAATGGAATCCTCTTCCTAGCACAGGTAAGGCCTGGCAAAGGCTGTAACATTTAGCACGTTGTTGTCTTCTCAGATATTTAACCAGTTCACTGAAGCTCTTGCACCCATACCTTGCTCCTCCTCTCTATCATAACAGAGGTGTCAAAATGAAGCTGAATTAATATATGAATAAGACAGATGATATCCATACAATAGAATACTATTCAGTCATAAAAGGAGTGGATTTGTGACACGCTACATCATTAAAGCTCAACATTCAGAAAATTAAGATCATGGCATCTGGTCCCATCACTTCATGGGAAATAGATGGGGAAACAGTGGTAACAGTGTCAGACT